>KB455336.1:226786-242814 GCA_000341325.1 Panagrellus redivivus | reverse complement strand
ACCTTCATCACAGAAATCAATAACAGTATCGATCGATTGGCCTTTGAACTGCCTCTCGACGTCGAAACAAAGATCAAAACGGCGGTTGAAGCCAAACAGCATCGAATCTGGTACCCTGGACGTGGAATCGTGGACGATGTCTGTCGTCGAGGAAGGCAATATCAGGCTGATTTCACGGACGGTTTTTCGGACACGCGTTCACTTCGAAAAACAATCAGCAGCGCCGTTTTTCTGTACTTTGCCATTGTGCCGACAGCGATTGCGCTGGGAATGTTAAATGATGCGAATACTAATGGGCTTATCAGTAAGTAATTTTGGATGTTTTCAATGCGTGCAATGTGCAAAACGGCATGTTGCGTGCACGGAAATTGCACGTTGAGGGCAGCATAATCGCATATTGCGTGCAACTTCTTACACTTTTCAAGTTTTTTTTCAAAAAACCGTTTCTTTTTTACGTGTCTAATGACAGCTGCCTGTCTTTCCAGACGTCAAAAAGGAAATCCTAGCCCAATGGATCGGTGGCCTCCTGTTCGGTCTCACAGGCGGCCAACTTTTCCTAATCATGCTCAGCACGGCACCGATCAGCATCTACATACAAGTCATCCATGACATAGCAGAATCCGGCGGCCACGACTTCTTCAAAATGTTCACAATGACAGGCCTCTGGTGTTCGGCGATTCTGATTGTTTTTGCATTCTTTGAAGCATCGATAATTATGAAATACGCAAAACGGTCACTGGAAGAGTTGTTTGGGCTGTTCATTTCCATCGCACTGATTGTGAAGGCTGTTCAGGCAACTGTGGATTCGATTGGCCGGTATCGTTCTAATTGTCCGGGGGCTGGTGACGCTGGATACGGTAAGCAAGTACGTACTTTTTAGTTAGTTTAATTCTTCTTTTTAGACAAGTTGGATTGTGATCGATCAGTCGGGTTGTTGTTTCTGTTGCTCGTTGCGGGCACACTTTGGATAAGTATGACATTGTATAACTTTCGCACGACGCCATTTTTAACAAAAACGAAGAGGGAAATCCTCGCTGACTATGCTCTGCCTATTGGTGTCGTCATTGTGAGTTTTATTGGAAGTTATTGTTTTGAGAGTGTTCCGCGTACGTGATTTTTCAATGTTTGCGGTCGAATATGTCGATTTCAGAAGAAGTATTTACCTACGACCCTCATTCCAATCCAATCACAGTAACTGCCTTCTGGGATCAGCCAGGTAGTGCCCATGTCATCTGTTTTGGTCTGAGTATTCCGTTGGCGATTCTGTTTTTCATGGATCAATCAATTGTTACCAACACTGTTGATAATTCTCAAAATAAGTGAGTTTTCTTGACTTCGACATTGATTTAACAGATTGTTTTCAGTCTCCAAAAAGGCCCCGCCGCCAATTGGGACCTCTTTGTCGTCGCCATAATGAACGTCATTCTCTCCGTTTTGGGCCTTCCCTGGATGCACGGTGCATTGCCACAGGCGTTTTTGCACCTGAAGGCGATGGCGGATGTTGAGGATCGCCTTGTTAATGGCACTGTTCAGCAAGTGTGAGTTTACAACCGTCTCCTTTATGGACAAAATCGATGCCTTTCCGTTTCAGGATCGTCAAAAACCGTGAATCCCGTCTCGCGACTATCATCGCCCACGTGTTAATGATCCCAACATACTTCTGGCTTCTGCCGATACTCCAACTCGTGCCAACGGCAGTGTTCCATGGGCTTTTCTTGTATTTGGCTCTGACTTCGATGATTGGAAATGAGTTGTGTGAACGGGTCCTGCTCATTGTCACGGAACAGGCAAGTTTTTGATAGAATTGAGGGGGATAATGTTGTTTTGTGCTTTTCAGAGGTCATACCCACCTCTGCACTACATCCGACGCGTGCCACAACGCATCGTTCACTTTTTCACGCTGACCGAGGTGATCCAACTCGCTCTTCTGTGTTTCATCGGATTCGCGCCGTGGCCGGTTTTGGAAATGGCCTTTCCGATTGTTACTTTTTTGTTTATTCCGTTCAGGTCATTGATTTTGCCGTTTATTTTCGAAAAGAAGCACTTGGAAGCGCTGGATGGAGTTCATTGATGTATATTTTTTACATTTTTCATATGTATCTATCGTAAACAGTTTTTTCTTCGTTTTTTTGTAAAAAATTTATTACTTTCATCTGTTGAATATCATATTTTGGTTGTTATGCATGTTTGTCTATACGCCTACTTTTGATGTTACAATATTTTTTTTTGCAAAATAAAGCATACCCTGACATTAAAATAGCTTTCAGCAGGAATTGCATTCGAACGGCAATCTTTTTCATGCCCCGCAAATGCCATCGCCGTGCCATCCCAGACGAGTCAGTTCAGTAAATTTAATTTAAACAGATAACAGAACCCGAAACTTTGACCGAGAATTTTGAAGTCTTTTTTCATGCCTGAGTCCACACGTGCCACCGTTTTTAATGTTTCAACGTTTCAGCGGTCGGGCGACATTGGACATCACCGGAGAGCCATAATCTCGCAATGGGAAGTGGTCCTCTGGGATATTTTCCCATCTTTTTTTCAAAAAATGAAAAAGCTTTTTCTCAGTTTTGTTGTTTTAGGCATTTCGTTTTAGCTAACGCGAGTGCCTTCGGAATCGAGATGACTTCCGGCCCGGCCCTCTCCCGAGTGTGCCATCCCACCACTTAAATGTCATAGTCCCCCCAACCCCGAAGGCCGAAGGCTGTCGATGGCATGGGGCAAAAAAAGTTCACTTCTTCAAAAGTTGTCATTGCGCAAAGCTCGAGCAAGGCAGAAGCTTCTTCATTTTCATGGTTTTTTTCATTCGAGGACGGCGCAACAGCGGTTTTTGCTCCACTCCTGGGTGTCATGTTGAATGGAGGATGGGGATGGCTGTTCGTCCGGAAATGGTCCTGCCAATAGGCCCCAGGAGTAGCGGAATGCACCTCGTAAAAGCCTAACGACACGAGCCATGCTTGCTTTCGAACGACCTCCGACCGGAAGTCTGCCTTCCCTAAAGCCGACCGCCTATTTGTGCTTCGAAAAGTCATTAGTCAAAAAAAACCTTGAGGACTAATGACATATTAAATAGATTCCAGGTGCGATCGCGTGCCGACAACCCCTTTTTGATGGTGGTTGAGCGTTTTCAAGTGCCACTGAGCTTCCGTGAATACATTTTACATTTTCCTGAACTTGATATTTTTATCAGCCTGACTTACTTTTTAGCGTTAAAAACAATGTAAATCTACCGTAACTTGTCCATATATTTTAAATTGGTGTCAAAATGTTTCCAAACTCTACAATTACAACAGTTCGGCATCGCCATCGCCAACGAAAGGCAAAATTGTTCCTCGGGATCGGATGTATTGTAATTTTTGTCGCGTATGCTTCTATTATCAGTGTATTGCGAAATAGTTGGTCGTCAATGTCGGAATATAGGCAGGTTAGTAGTACCGGAATTGAGCTACTTGAATATCAACAAGATGAAGTGGCACAGCTGCTAGGTGGTCCTGATAATGATATTGTTACGAAAAACAAGAAATTACATGATATTGTGGCGATTGAACGGAGTTTGAATAAGCTTTTGAGAAGGAGGAGGTTGATGGCCTATGACGAGGATACTGTAGAAACGGAATGCAAATCGAATCGTAAGTTTGGCCTTTTTGTCGAAATTGAGCCAATTTAGTCATTTACAGCTGTTAATACCACCGAAGATGATTCAGTCTTCCCAAAAGACCTCTTCACCCCAAATCAACTCAAACATGGTGCCATTATTCTCCACATCATTGGTCTGGTTTACATGTTCGTCGCATTGGCCATTGTTTGTGATGAGTTTTTCGTTCCGGCATTGGATGTGATCACTGAATGGGTAAAACTTCCCCATTTTTTGGTAAACTTTAAAAACGTCGATTTCAGCTCGACATCAGCGACGATGTAGCCGGCGCAACTTTCATGGCTGCTGGCGGCTCAGCTCCAGAATTCTTCACAAGTGTCTTTGGAGTTTTTATTACTCAAAACAATGTTGGCATTGGAACTATTGTTGGCAGTGCAATTTTCAATATTTTGTGTGTTTTGGCATTTTGCGCGCTTTTTTCAAAGACTGTCTTACATCTGACTTGGTGGTCATTGTTCAGGTTTGTATTTTCTGAAACTGACTTTAAAATGTTTCGAAATTCCAGGGATGTATCCTTCTACGTCATCGGTCTCTTCTTCCTCGGCGTATTCTTCCGCGACGAAATCGTCGAATGGCATGAAGCCCTTGGAATGTTCAGCATCTACATTGTTTATGCCATTTTCATGAAGTACAATGAAGGCATTGAACATTTCGTTAAAAGTTGGCTCCCGACTAAAAGCAAGGTTTTCACTGTCGAGGAAGAGCAGCGCCGACAAAGCATCCACACGCTTCATGGTGGCACCGATGATGAAACTACTTCCCATCCAGATCATCGGAAATCAATAAATCTACACGCTGGAGCCATGTTTAGGCAAGGTTTGGCTCACATGGCTTTGGATGATACCTCTTCACTGGAAGTTTCGTCCCTGCCAGCGGCGAGTATTGACGACCTTCGAAGAATGCACAGCCATCATGGGAGTACTGTAAATGTAAAAGATGGCCGAACAGTTTTAGTCGGGCCACCGAAATTGGAGAAACATTACTCTTTCCCGGCGTATGTAGGTTCATCTGGGATTCTAAATGGGAAGAAGAAGACTGCTAAAGTTGGCACAGGTGTGCCGGTTGAGACTAACAAACAAAATGGTGACAGCCATCCTAATGTGAGTTTCCAACTATCGAAAATAGTCTTAAAATGGAAAAATTTTAGTTCGAACGCTCAATTTCCACCATCTTTGGAAACCACGACCGTACCCGGGTATCACAATCCCCCGGCCTTGGTGCCCTTTCAGAAGTTTCCGACCATGCATCCCCAATATGCGCAATCTCATCAACCGCCAGTACCCATGCCGTTGATGATAGTTGCACATCTTCTCCAAAGGGTGATGTCCACATGTATCCCGCTGTAAGTCAAAACATCAAAAATCAGAACCATTTTGCACGCTTTTCAAATTCAGGATAACGGCAATCTCCAAAATACCATCATCAACGAGGAAGCTGAGCAACCAGTCGACATGTCGTGGCCGAAAACGTTCAAAAAACAGTGCATCTACCTCATTTTGCTGCCGATAATGTGGCCCTTGTACATGACGCTTCCGGATGTCAAAAAGGAGGTAAGCTATTGAGCGTAGGGGATTAAACTGTTGTCGTAATCAATGTACTAAAGCATAATTCGGACAAGCCAAGGGAGTCATAACGGATTAGAGGTAGATTATTGACTGTATCAAAACACAGTGGAACGATTAATGAGCAATGTTACAAAAGTTTGGAGCGAAAAGTCAAAATTGATTAATTACACGCTTACACTAGTGTAATGTTAGTACCAAAAGTGGTCCCAACACGAAAATGGTTTTTTTCTTCTTTTTGACACATTTGTAAGTGTATGCACGGTTGTTTTTACCAATTTGAGTATACATTGGTTACTTACACGCATACACTTGTGTATAGACGGTTACCCCCAAAATAGTCCCGCGACGAAAACGACATGAACTAGGTTTTTTTCAATATGCGACACATTTTCAGTTGGTTTCCGTAATTCTGCATTCGTTGTGCGGAAATTGGCAAACACTTTTTTTGCAGCAAAAAATAAAATATAAATTCGCGATTTTTTTGAAAATGTATTATAAAAATCAATTCCAGAACCGCCGCAAATTCGCCGCCATAACCTTCTCCTGCTCCGTCCTCTGGATTGCATTTTACTCCTATCTCATGGTCTGGTGGGCAAATACCATCGGAATCACCATGGGAATCCCTACAGAAGTCATGGGTCTCACGATTCTTGCCGCCGGCACTTCCATCCCCGATTTGATCACATCAGTGATCGTAGCTCGGAAGGGTCTTGGCGATATGGCAGTTTCTTCATCCGTCGGAAGCAACTTATTTGATATTTGCGTTGGATTACCAGTACCCTGGCTACTGTATTTCGGGATCCAAGCTCTTTTCGGTGCAGACGGCGTCGGCGTGATTTCCGTCCAATCAAAAGGACTTATCTGTTCCGTCGGATTACTGTTTACTATGTTGGTAGTTCTCGTGCTTGGCATAATGGCAGCCGGATGGCGGATGAATAAGTTATTTGGATTCGTAATGCTGGGTGCTTACGCTTGTTTTTGTATAGTTGTTGTTTTCCTTGAAGTTGGTATGCTGACATGTCCGTTGAGGATTGTCGGCGGGAGTTGCTGAAGTACATATTTACGCATTCACATATCAAAAATGTAAATAAAGAACAAATTTAACGATAATATTGATGAATTACACGCATACACTAGTGTATGGACATTGACCCCCGAAATGGTCCCACCGCGAAAACCGATCCAACATGGCTTTTTTTACTACACATCATATTTTAACAGTGTTTTTACTTGTTTTTTAATCATATTGAGACAAATTGACTAGTTACACGCATACACTTGTGTAGATGCTCTGCCCCCAAAAATGGTCCCGCCACGAATATTCAATGAAAGCGTTTTCTTATATTAAAAACAACAATCGATGTAATTGAATGCAAATTTGACCCCCTTAAAGCCAATCAGATCCTTGCCAGAGGCGCCATTTTGGACCCTGGCCATGACGGACCCAATACGGCCATGTGCCGTCGTGATTCTGTTATTTTTGACAAATACTATTGCTGAAGAGATCGGTCAATTGCTGAATTCGATTCTCGAAAGATGTGAAGACAAAGTGGACCAAGTTGCATGTGTCCGGAAGTATGCGCCATCCGATTTGGAGCAATTGGGCGCGCTTCCGGATCAGGATGAACTTGAAGAAGTCTACCCACTTCCAGGAGCGAATACTATTGGCATTTTCATTATGCTTGTCATCTTAGCATTGGCGGTTTTGATATTTAATGCGGCAGGGTTTATTTATTTTTTCCGGTGGAATCGGATTCCGTTGAGTCGAAAACCGAGTGAGTTTTGGGACGGGTTACGGTAGAAATTATGAAGGGTTTTCAGCTGAGGATGAATTGGATGCCGTCCTCGATGAAGATCTGCCCGTCATGTTGATCAATCATGAAGATCGTGCTGCCGAGTTCCAATTCAATGCGCGAGTGCCGAAGGACACACAGACTATCATGCAAAATGAGGCACCGGTCAGTGGTCAAGGTGATCCGCCATCAAGTATGCCGAGTGAGCTTATGAGTGTGGCTAATGGTATGCTTGTTGTTTTTATAAGTTTCGGATGTAATTTTTAATGAGCTGAATCCAACTTCCAGATAAACCAGCAGCCGGAAATGGTGCCAATGGCAGCGGAGGTGGCGGCGGCAAGGGTGGCGGAAGTAGAGGTGGCGGCGGGGGCGGGGGCGGCAAAGGAGGTCCTCGAGGCGGTGGTCGTCGTGGAGGCGGTGGTGCCCGAGGCGGCGGTGGCGGTGGTGGAGCCGGTGGAGGCAAAAAGGGTGGTCGACGGCGTTGAATCTGGTCCTCCGTCAATCAAAGCATCGAAATCAAAGTCGGCACTTTTAAACCCATCTGTAGTTCTTCCAACCCGTCATTTCAATTGAAAACCCTGTCCATCACTTTCTCCAGCCGTTTGAAACCGAATAAAAACCCTCAAAAGACCTTGCCAAAACAACTTTATAGCCATCTACTTATTCAAAAGCGCCATAACAGTCACTAAAATTGAATTCTGAATTTCATTGCCACACTTTTCAAAAACTCGCAACAAACGACCCTCGCCAAAAACTTCAAACAGCATTATAGACCCGGGTCCTTCCTCCAACCCGTCGAACACATCTTCCGAAAAAACGTCTTGTGTTCCCCAGATGAACATGCAGTTTCCCTCAGGGCCGACCAACCCGCCCATCAATCATGATGCTGACAGACGGCTGTTACGAACACGAATGAGATTTATTGACTCCCGCGGCGACGGACGTCTGCCGTCGTTTCCGACCAACATTCACGGTCTCGTAAATCGGCAAATTATGTGTTTTTTGGGGTAGTCGACATCGACTTGTCGCCCATTAATTGTGTTACTGTTATTTATTGAAGCGGTTTACGATTAACGAAGACAAAAAATGACACGCGTGGTGCCGTCAAAGGGTACCATTAAATGCGGTTTTTTTGTGGTTGCGGTTTTGGGTGTTTTGCAGGTTTTGATTATTTTGATGAGGGGAATTAATTGTGAAGTTTTGAAAATTTCGAAAAATGTTTCACCTTTGATTCGGATAGGTGATCAATGGCGCTTCAAACATGAAAAAAGTAAGTTTTTCCAAACTTTCGAAGTTCAAATTGTCTTTTTAGACGACATTGGCGACTGTACCGATATTGCATTCAAAATTCCAAACTCCGATCTAAAATTACTCGGCACTGGCTACACGAAAACAGTCTACCAACTCCCAGATGGCCGCGCAATCAAAAGGATAGCCTTTTTCGGGCCTTCGATTACTGATTGTCTAGATAATGAAGACCAGTCTGACTACAATGAAGAAGTTTGCCTCCAAACTGTTGCAAAGTCTTTCATCACCGAAATTGACAATCTTCTACTCCTCCAAAATGACTCTAACATTCCTCGTCTTCACAGTTACTGTATTCCGTATAATTTTATAACAGATGCGCCCGATATTGGAATTATCATCGATGGGGGCCATCCACTTGATGCGATTCTACTTGCTCAGATTAATTGGCATTCCAGAGTTGAAATGTTGAATGAGATTTTGGCTTTTTTGAAAAGGCATGAAAGGCTTAGCTTTCGGGATATTAGAAGACAACAAGTGAGTTTTCTCGAGTTTTGTTTTTCTAAAGATATTATAGTTTTTTTTCAGTTTGTAATGATCGATAACCACCCATTTCTGGTCGATTTGGACGATGTCGGTACAACTTCTTCAGATGCCACAGACTTGATGAACAGGTTATACAGCGGGTTTATCGATGGCTTTTTCTTTCACAATCAACCGACGAGTGCCGCTATTATCTTATTGCAACTTCGAGAAAGTTACAAAAATTCTTCACTTAATTTTGAGGTTTTGAGTCGATTAACACGTGATTTAACGAACTTTTAATTGTCGGTATGTTTATTGATTATGTACGGGTAAATGAATACATGGATATTAACAAATGCAACGTTGTTGGCAGCACGAAACAGTTAAAAAAAGCTCAATAATGGCATTGAGTTATTCAAAGCAAGCTCCAAGAACGTCTAATTCCTCTTTGATTGATCTTGAGAATGATGAGTACTCCTCTGTTTTTCTCACAGTGTCTTTGTTGTCCTGCCAAAACTTGGCACACTTCATCTTCAGACCGTCCTCGTACTTTTCCCAAGCATACGGAACGGTTTTGAAAAAGTCAGCCAGCGTCGGAACTTCCAATTCTTCCTGAAAGACCATCACGATAAGACAAAATCCTTAAAATGTAAATATAATTAACTTACGATGTCAAGACGAAAACCATCTCTACGCGCATGCATGAAAGCGTCAAGTTCAGTCTTCAACTGATAAGCAGATTTTACCAATTTAAAGACCAATGGGAATGGCAGCGTTGCTTCAGCAATCTTGATGTTGCTTTTGTTTTGTTTATAAAACTTAACACATTCGGCAAACAGGCCCGTGTTCTCAAAATCATTTGCACAATGAAACACCGTGCAGAAATTGGTGGTGGAAAGGTTGTGAGTTAGGACTTCTTCTAGTTGGGTCTGAATTCAACTCAATCAATAAAGAAAATTATAGAAAAACAGGCAACTTACAAAAATGTCAGCAATGTGATACTTGTCGGCAAAATACAAGATGTCAAGCATCAATTCGGTGGATAGATCACCACATGATCGGCCATAACAGATATTCAAAGCCGTTTCGATGGTTTTGAAATCAAAATCGTTGATTTCAATCTTATTAGAGCTTGTTTCGACAAAATTGTGGCGTAACATGGCTTCAAAAACTGGAGAGATTTGAGATAGAACATCTTTGTGGACCTGAAATAAAAACTTTTGTAAATCTTTCAAACCCAAGTCAAATCTTACTCTTAACTGGTTCTCTCCACATTGTATCTCAAAATCGGTTGGAACGTTTTCATATTCCCGAAAGTCTGTCCGAGCTTCGATGGGACGTCCCAGAATGGACAACGCTTGCTGCATCATTTTTGGATAGCTTTGAAACTCCCAACTTTTTTCAACTTCAGCTTTGTTCTGTTGATAAAATTGAGCGCATTTTACTTTCAGATCTTCTATGTAGTATTTCCACGCATAAGGAACGACTTTCAAGAAGTCAGCGAGTGTTTGTATCTCTACAGTAGATGGCTCGATGACAACATCAACGCAGATTCCCTTCTGACGTGCATGATAGAACACGTCCAGCTCGTTTTCAAATTGAAAAGCACATTTCAATAACTTGATAACCAGAGGTCCAGGAAGTGCCAAAAATGGTTCAGCAGTTTTGATTGTGTCTTCGTAATCTTTATATAAAGCCGCGCATTTGGCAAAGAGGTCAGTTTTTGCGCATTCATTTGCATAACGGAGAATAGCATAGAAGTTATTCATCGAAAGGTTGCTCGTTAGCACTTCTTCGAGTTCATCCTGCAATAGATTGTTAATATACTCTAAAAACTTGAAAACGACTTACGAAAAAGTCGGTTATCTTGTACTTATCGACAAAATACAGAACATCGAGCGCCAAACCGACAGATATTTTACCCCATGGACGGCCGTAGACAATATTCATAGCCGTTTTAATGGTTTTAAAGTCAAAGTCGTTAATTACAAGCTTGTTAGAGCTTGATTTAGCAAAATTGTGTTCCAACATGCTTTTGAAAATTGGTGAGATTTTTGATAGGACGACTTTGTGAACCTGGAAACGTAAATTGTGCCTACATCTCACCACAAAATTCGAATCTTACCTTGTAATGGTCATCCCCACGATGAATTTCAAAATCAGCTTCAATATCGTTGTAATTGCAAAATTCAGTTCGAATCTCCGGAACAAAATTCGTATCTACAGTAAGTTCGAGGGTGCATTTCAAGTTTAATTCATCATCGATGATAGCGTTGAAAACATCTTGGTAAGGAAAATGATCAAAGTAGAATTTTCCAGAATTTGAAATCGTATATGTCTTTGTTGGAAGGCCTTCAGCTTCGACAGTGAGTCTTGCATTGACGTTGATTATCAAGTTCGGGCAGAATATGAAAATTAAACTAACAGGAGACTCTTCTTTGTCGTGAACATAGGTGACCGACCAGCGGAACACATTTGAGTTGAGTTCCAATTGGCTTTGTGTAGTTTCGGGGTTCCAAAACTTATTTTCGCGTCCTACACTCTTGCGAAGAGGAATATTTATTTCGTCTTTTAAGGTTTTCGTTACTTTCAGCTAAAAAATTTGATCCGTTAGCTCTGAAAATTGTTTTTACCGTTTTCATAAATTAACTTACATTGTTCGTTAGTCCTGTGATTTGCATTTCGCTAAACATGGAATCATAAAGCGGGGTATAGACATCTGGTTTAGGACAGAAGTTTCGAATTTTCGGAACAAAATCAACATCAATTTCAACTGTGCATTTCAAAACCAGTACATGCTCAATAGCTGCGTAAAATTCTGCTTGATGTACATAAAACCAATCAAAGTATTTACACTTTGGAAAGTCATACGTCTTCGTTGGAAGACCCTCCGCTTCGATGGTGACCCTGCCTTCGGCGGCCGGAATTAAATTCAGCGCCAATTTGACATGGTTTTTCTCGTTTTCGGAACTGTACTCATTCACGGCAGGGCAAAAGTTAAACCACCACTCGTACTCGTCTTGTCCAGGAAAGACGCGGGATTTGGATTTCTTGTAGGAAGAAAGGGTCTTTCCTTTCGTATCTTCGCTTTTAACAAAAGGTATGGTTGCTGAGGATTTGAGGGTTTTGGTTTCAACCTAAAAAGTAATTTAGAGGTTTAGTTTTTACAGTTTTTGTATATTAACTTACGTTGATCATGATTTCTATTTTTAGCGGGGTTAACGGAAATCGAAATTGTCTTAACTATGATTAAGAAAGATGTCAGAAAACGCGCGGAATAAACAAACAGTATGCAATATGTTGTATGCAGCAACAGCGACACTAACCTCATAGCTCGCCGATTCGAATTTTTATACCTACTACGGTATGACGACGGACGCACGCGCGGAAGTTGCGCACATGTATCTGTCTCTTTGGTTTTTTGTTTAGCTCGTGCCCGCCCAATGCGTTTTGTCTGAAGGCATTATGGTCTTCCCGGACAACTCCTCGAAAGTATCTGTGAGGGGCGTTTAGGGGTGCTCCAGTAACTGCAACACCAAAAAATCGATGATTTGGGCACTCCCTTTTTACACCATACATAAATGACATCGTTTATCGTTTTTTATTTAAAAAAAACTAAAAAAGGCAATAATTTTTAAATTACAGTATGCAATTCAAGGTATTTTCTTTATTAAACACATTACATTATTCAAAACAAGCCCCAAGAAGGTCCAATTCCTCTTTGATTGATCTTGAGAAGGATAAATATTCCTCTGTTTTTCTCACAGTATCTTTGTTGTCCTGCCAAAATTTGGCACACTTCATCTTCAGACCGTCCTCGTACTTTTCCCAAGCGTAAGGGACGGTTTTGAAAAAGTCAGCAAGCGTCGGCACTTCTAATTCTTCCTGAAAAAACCATAACGATAAGACAAAACTCTTAAAATGCGAATATAAATAACTTACGATGTCAAGACGAATTCTATTTTTGCGCGCCCGCAAGAAAGTTTCAAGTTCAGTTTCCAGATGATACACAGCTTTCAACAGTTTCATGACCAACGGAACGGGGAGCGCTGCAACATCACGCCCGATGCTGTCTTTGTGTAAATTATAAAATGCGACGCATTCGGCAAATAAGGTCGTTTTCTCCAAAGTATTTGCATAACGAAGCACGGCACAGAAATTTGTGATGGAAAGGTTGTGCATGGACACTTCTAGTTGAGTCTGCAATAGGTTAATATTATCGTAACAAAATGTGGAATGACAAAAAACTTACAAAAAAGTCAGCAATGTGATATTTGTCAGCAAAATAGAGGATATCAAGCACTAATTCAGTGGATAGATCACCACATGGTCGGCCATAACAGATATTCATAGCCGTTTCAACGGTTTTGAAATCAAAATCGTTGATTTCAATCTTATTAGAGCTTGTTTCGACAAAATTGTGGCGTAACATGGCTTCAAAAACTGGAGAGATTTGAGATAGGACGTTTTTGTGGACCTGAAATGAAAACTCGTATAAATCTTTCAAACTCAAGTTAATCTTACCTTAAACTGGTTGTCTCCACATTGTATCTCAAAATCGGTCGGTATATTTTCATATTCCCGAAGGTCTGTCCGAGCCTCCAAGCGGCGTCCAAGAATATTCAATGTTTGCTGCATCGCTTTTGGGTAGCTTTTATACTCCCAACTTTTATCAATTTCATCTTTGTTTTGTTGATAAAATTGAGCGCATTTTACTTTAAGACTCCCAATTTGGTTTTTCCACGCATAGGGAACGACTTGGAAGAAGTCAGCGAGCGTCTGTATCTCTATGGTACTTGGATCGATGGCGACATCAAGACAGATTCCCTTTTGACGTGCGTGATAAAACAAGGCCATTTCGGTTTTGAATTGAAAAGCACATTTCAACAACTTGTTAACCAGGGGTCCAGGAAGTGCCAAAAATGTTACTGTTGTTTTGATAGTGTCTTCGTTTCTTTTGTAAAATTCTGCACATTCGGCAAATAGTTTCGTTCTTTCACAATTATTTACGTATTGGAGCACGGCACAAAAGTTGGTGATTGAAAGGCTGTGCACTAACCTACTTTCAAATTCAACCTGCAAAAAAGTGAATAAGAAAAAAATTGGAATGCAATGAACTTACAGTAATGTCAGTCATGCGATATTTTGCCGCAAAATATAAAATATCGAGGGTTAATCCGACGGATATATTATCCAAAGGACGGCCGTAACAAAGATTCATGACAGCTTCAATGGTTGCAAAGTCAAAATCATTGATTTCAATCATATTAGAGCCTGTTTCAATGAAATCATGTTCCAACTTCTTTTCGAAAACTGGGGAAATTTTCGTTAAGACGTCTTTGTGGACCTGAAAATGCAAATTATGCTTAAATCTTCTCAGGAAAAGTTGAATCTCACCTCATAACGATCATCTTTACAGTGAATTTCAAAATCTGTAGGCACTTCATTATAGTCATGAAAGTCAGCGCGAATCTCCGGGACGTAATCGTGAGAAAAAGTAATTGCAAGAGTAAACTTAAGTTGCAAACTACCATGATTAAGAACGTTGTAGACATCTTCGTATGGCAAATAATCAAAGCTGAATTTTCCACAATTTGTAATCGGATAAGTCTTTGTCGGTAAACGGTCCGCTTCTACGATAAGTTTTCCATTGAAAGAGATATCCATATCCTGGTAGAGCTCTGCAGATATTTCGACAGGCCATTTGTATTCGTCATTTACGACATAGTTGATAGACCAACGGTACCGATTTGATTCATTTTGCAAGTATCGAAATTTGTATGCGCAGGACCATTTAATTTTATCATCATCCAGGCGAAGATGAGAAAGTATTTTTCCTCTAAGCGTGGTTACATTTTGCAGCTGAAAGTTGATGATGGCTCAGTTTAAACATTGGCTCTTATGATTATTTTAAAATAACTAACCTTCTCCGTGTGTTCCAAGCTTCGTAACCCGCTAAACATGGTAAGGAAAAGAGGGGGTTCCTCAGCTGGTGAAGTTTTAGGAAGAACGTTTAACAAACTTTCAGTTTTAGGAAGAACGTTTAACAAACTTTCAGTTTTAGGAAATTTCAGAGAAGTATCTTTTTCAGAAGCCGGCTTTGTCTCAGGAATGAAATCCACATCAATTTCGACGGTGCATGTCAAACGCAAATCATAACCAATGGCGGCTAAGAAATCATCGTGATGTACGTAGAACATATTAACGTAATGACATTTAGGAAACTCTGACGTCTTCATTGGAAGACCTTCTGCTTCGATCGTAACACTGCCTTTAACAGCCTGATCGAAATTCAGAGTGATTCGGACATGGTTCTTCTCTGTTTCATGACTGAGGGCGCTTTTGGCAGGATAATAGCTGAACGTCCACTCGCAGTTTTTAGATCCAGGGAAGACGCGGGATTTGGTTTGTCCGTCGGATACAGTTTTCTTATTAATGGTGAAGGCTATGGAGTCTTCGAGGGTGGTTTTGGAGGTGGACTTAAAAGTTGTTTTTTAAAGTTTTGTTTTAACAGTTTTTATAAATTAACTTACATTGTTCATTGTTGGATTTTTGATGGAATCAATGAAGATTGGAATTGGTGGATATGAATGCTAGAGAATCGCAAGGATGACGGAAAACGCGCAAGATGGTTATACTTAACTAGTAATCACACGAAATCAAAACCCTTTCTAATACGAATCTATGAAAAACACAGCTAAAGGTGCTCACAGAGAAGCACTACGTCGTATGCAGCAACAATGAGCAGATGAAACATCTTATAGCTCACATTTGCCCATTTACCCATAAAACGGTATGACGACGGACGCACGCGCGGTGGTTGCGCACGTGCATCTTTTAGTGGTTTTAGCTTAGCTCATGACCGCGCAATTCTTGATTTTTGAGGGCACTTTTGGTTTGCTCAGAAAATGATCTTTAGGGATTGTCCAGTATTTGTTCTACCACAAAATCGATAATTTCGTCTACTCACATTTGAAACAATTGTTGCTTTTAAAGATAAAAAATTTATTTATACGACGCAAAAATACAATGGTTCAATTAAAAGTATACAATTCCAAGCTCCAAAATGAATAGAAATTATACACTTACAAATTATTAAGGCCAAAGCTGTACCCTAATGCTTTCAACGAATCTTTGATCGCACGGGGGTAGAGTTGAAACTCCTGTCTTTGTTCAAGGATGTCTTTGTTTTCTACCCAAAATTTGGTGCACTTAAATTTGAGGGTATCTTCATAATAATGCCAT
>KB455336.1:207420-224031 GCA_000341325.1 Panagrellus redivivus | reverse complement strand
ATGGTAATTAGAATCCTCGAGAGAATCTGAATCCCTTCCAGAAAGATCATCGGCTCCAACACACTTGGTGGAAGCCATCAAAGTTGGTGTGTGATGTTAGTTTTCGATGGTGCTGTCAGTTTGAGATGTGGGCATCAGTCGCAGTTGAACTGTAAGAGTTTGAAATTTTGTGCACTGTTTCTCTTGTTTTGGACGTTAAAAAATTTGTTTGTTGAAAGTATACATGTAGGTAAGGCACTGGTGATAAGGTGAACAGTGGAGGTTAAAGTTGAATATGTAGAGGTGAAGCGACGTGTGAGATCCGAGCCGAAAATCATCCGTATTCGGGCGTGTTATGATCCTGGTGACAAAGAAGGAAGACAGTGTGGGGATCGTTCGACTAGGCACCTTAGATGTTTTAACACCTTTATCAGTCAATCCCTTCTCTTTTAAAATCGCCCGAATGTTGCAAAGTGACGACTAGATTCAATTCCCCGGTTTTTTTTAGCTTACAAACAAATCCGTCCCGTGTGCCAGAAATCATTCTCTATGCCTAACCAGGTTATTTCATTTCTGTAGTTAGCTCTTTTCATTTTTATGCGCAACGCGCTTATATTATTAAAGCCGGTGCTGGGGCAAATGAATGCAAAACGTTGGATCGCACTTGTTATTGCCAAATTTATACAGTTTCGTGGTATATAATACCGTCTTTGTTATTTTGTGTCCAACTTCGTGCTCCCAACCAGATTCCCTTTTTTTCATCATTCCGTGCTGCGCGTTCGCAAACACCAGTAATATTGAAGTAACCGCTGTGTTGTTGTATCGTAAGTTCCTTTTCTCAGACAATTTTAGGGAATCGTTCAGACTAGTGTTGATCGTTGAACTAATATCCGCCAATTTCAGCCAACGCACCATTATACACAGCCGATTACGTCTTTGGCTGACTGGGTCAAATGTAAAGTTTTTGTTTTACCCATTGCAATGGAATTATTTCGACTGACGATATTGATTTTAGCATAACTTATTTTTTCACGATGTTGCCGAAAAGTGATATATCCCAATGACGCGGTTAAGCCCAAAATTTTATTTAGCTTCCGTACTTCGTTGGTTTTGATTTCGCCTTCTACTTACTTTTTTTTCTTTTCAGAAATTGCAATGGTATTCAAACGCGTCTTCGATATGTTTGTCAAATTTTTAAAATTCACTGCCAATTGTAACATCAATACGCGACACCGTTTTTGTTGGTTTCCTATACGAAAAAAACGGTTTGTTTGGTTATTTGACTAATGATATAACATGTTCGAAAAAGGCAAGAATCACTAACAACCAAAACACGTCTTCAATAGAAACGAATGAAAAATCAGTAGAATTAACTGCCTTAAAGCACTTGTTTGTTTCGGATAACTGATATATAGGTCAGGGCGAGACAGACAAGACCGTTTTGAAAACTCCGGTGTGAAAAATGCAGTTTGCAGCCCCGTTCATTGTTCCTGCAAGCGTTCGGTCTAATAATGGTCGTGTGAGGTTACCTTTATTGCCAAAGTTCCCTGGCGACGACCATGATCTCGGACAATGGTAGGTTGCCACAAGCGAAAGCGGAAACATACTGCTTTAGGCATTCTTGCGACATAATTATTGTGTGTGCGCCGTTTTAGTGCCACTGTTGAAACATTGTCATGGGATTGAGGCTGACCAAGGAATACACCCTGCTACAAGCCATATTTTCCAAGTATGTATTGGTTAGTTACGTTTTAACCAGTTTTTCATGATGATTAATCGCGATTTCAGACAGAATAATGAAAGTTTCGAATTTTCGGACACCCATGCTGAAGGGTATTGTCATTGGGGTCGTAATAACATTGGCATTTCTTCATTTAAGCAATGTAAATAGTAATGATGCAGTTCAATCAAAGGACACCATGATTGTTGTTGTTACTCCGACTTATCGGCGATCTGTGCGGCTTCCCGATTTAACGAGGTCACTTTTTAAATCGATTGTGTTTTTCCATTTTTTCAACTGTTTTTTGTTTAGGTTAAAAAACACCTTGTTAAATATCGCAAATCTCCACTGGATAATAGTCGAAGATGGTCCATCGGCAGTCCCTGCCGTTTCACGAATGTTGCAAATGTCAGGACTGAATTACACTTATCTTCAATACAAGACCAAATTCGGATATCCTCGTAAGTAGCTACATTTCAGTCGACTGACTTAACAGGAAGTGTTTAGGACGAGGCTGGTATCAGCGAGATATGGCAATTGAATATTTAGAAAACAACAAACATACAATAACTGGAGGCCAACATGCTGTCCTATATTTCGCAGATGACGATAATTCCTATGATACCAGGCTATTTGACGAGTACATCCGAAATGTCAAAAAGATTGGTATTTGGGGTGTCGGACTCGTCGGTACGATGCCAGTCGAAGCTCCAGCGGTAGAAAATGGTGTAGTTGTTGGATGGCACACAGATTGGAGGCCGAATAGAAGCTTCGCCGTTGATATGGCGGGCTTTGCTGTTTCTTTAGATTTGGTGTTAACAACAAAAGCACGTTTTGGTACATCATGTGAAAAGGCCGGCGGATCGCCAGAGCCATGCTTTTTAGAGCGACTTGGAATTTCGACCGATCATTTGGAGCCTTTTGGCGCTGAGGGGGTATGATAATAGCGATAAAAATTAGATTTTTTGGATAACATCTTTCCTTCAGGTAAAGAAAGAACTACTTGTGTGGCATACACATACTTCTCCACTCAAATACGACAAACGTAAAGTTGATTTATATGGGTATATTGTAGAATAATAAACTAGCTGAAAAGTGTTGCTATTTTTCCATTAATTGAAAATGGTATAACTAATTGAGTGTAAAATAAACGTAATTTATGAGTACACTTTTTATTTGCAATCAATTTCGATGTGCATTTCTTTCTAATGATACATCAGATACAATCATGGATGAATCGGTTTTTTCGCAAAACGAGTCAATTGTGTTATGCATTTTTTAAAAGAGCTGTTTAAAAGAATCAGATTCGGTTTTTTTGAGATTTCGCAAAAAAGGTAACACTGCAAAAGTAGAAAATGTGAGCATTGAAAGAAACATCAAAAATGTTGCGACCCTGGTTCATCGTAGGTCGATTGTTTACCCGCACACATTGGGTAACGATGCAACTTTCGCTATAGACAGCGCTGCGGAAACAGCGATCATTTTAAGGATGAAAATCATGGATTCAAATTATAGAGGAATGACAAAAATGAAAAGATAAGAAATGATTGCCCCGACCGAACGAACCAACGAACATGAATGACGTTTAGGCATTGCCGAAAGCGCCCACGCCATCCAAAATGAGGACAATGATAAGGGCAATCACGCACAACACGACGATCGCGAGGAAGATGCTCCACTTGAGATTCTTCAGGCACATGTGGCGTTGGACGCGATTGGCATTCTGTTGGAAGCTCTGGGCCGAGTTGTGCAACGCTTCAGTGCGGCTATCTATGTCGTCGAGGCGCTCGCCACGTTCCATGATACGGACGACGTTTTCGGCCATGATCTATAGGAAATCACATGTTTTAAATTTTAAATCGATAATTAGTTGAAGCACTTACGGTTTTAACCTCCTGGACCTGGTCTTGAACCCGTTTCACATTCTCTGGGGTGTTTCGCTCGACATCGGCATTTTTGGTCTCCGACATTTTGTACAAATGTTAGCTAGTAGCACGGAAGTCGCTATAAAAATAAAATATAAAGGTAAAAAGAATGCAAACAAAACAGCGACTTGAGGATTGGGCTCGCGGGAGGAGAACAGTCAGAACCAAGCATCGGCGCTCTCAGTTCGGAACTACACGTCGGGCGAAAGGTGAAGCCACAAAACGGTTGGGGAAACAAAAATCAATTTAAAAAAATATCAATCGGCAAAAACAGGCCTGACCGATTATGATTCAACGCGACGGAGATGACTTTATCAGCGGAAATGAAGGGGGCACCACCACTTCTCTTTCGAACACGGGCATACATTTCGTCATTGTCGTGGTTTAATCTATTTTGAAATGTGGTTTTCCACGTGGGGAGGGAGACAAACAAGACAACAAGCTTTAGCTGGTAACCATTGACACTAGTTACAAATTGAGGCTAAAATGTTTTCCAAACTTTCAAAAGCACGAGAGAACAACGATGGCCTTGTTTCATCTCATTATGGGCCGAATACCAGCGAACGAAAAGTATGACGGTAGTCTCATGGCCCATGGGAGGTGTTCGTTGTCGTCGCAACCGAGCGGGAAGTCAGTATGTCGGCTTGACTGCCGCAATGCCTAGGCGGGGACCACAGGCGAATCACTAGGTAAACATGGGCGACGCCGGAGGTGTCTGTGTGCCTAGTCGTTGCGACCTCTAGGGCCGGATCCTGAATAACAGGTAAAACAGAAAAAAAGACTTCAAGCGCTATTTGCATGTCTTTCACCGCCTAGGTCATAGACACAAAAGTACTCCTATGCCCCGAGGGGTTTGAATAGGCTATTCCTGTTTCCCGGCTTTGTCACATGGATACATTTGCTGGATTATTCAAGAAACCAGTATTTGTCGTCTGTTGGGCCCACTTATCACACGATTATTATGAATTTGCTTTATTGCAAAAAAACATTACAAGAACAAGGTTTAATCAACAAGTACCGTCATGAGACATGCACAGAACCCTCAATATGGTAAGTGTCGGAGGCAGATTATGGTTTTTACAGTCGAAAAGATACAATGGAACATCGCCATCACAAGGGATTTACGATGTTTTACTCGTTTCTAATTTGTTTAAAGAAGAAGACGTAGAAAAGCACGCATGGGACGGACAAGGTAGTACAAAAGCAGGAAAGACATCTGCGTGAAAGAGATGTTCAATCGGTCAAATTCATCCAAATCGCCAAACTCATAATTTTTGTTTCAAGGATGCTCGGAAGCTTAATGAAAGAAAAGTAAGGGATTGCTAGACTACACGGAAAAAGGACCAGAAAGACATCCCTGATTGAGTGAACTAACAAAAGAGAGGAAACCTGAGTGACAATCACAAACTAGAGGCGTAAATGACGTTAAAATTGATGCATGGATTCTTTGAAGAATTTTTTGAAGTTATCAGTTAACCCGAATTCGGGGGCTTTACCTGCAAATAAGTAAAATTAAGAACTGAATACAAAATAGTGATGTTGGACTTACCAGAATCGTATTCTAATCGGAAGAGGTAGGGTTGGACGTCAGGAAAATTACAATCAAAAATCAAGCCCAGATCGGAATATTGCGGCACAGGTGGCAAATACATTCGAGGCTGGTTGACAGTTTGACAGATCTTGAGGACTTGCTCACTGAGCTTCTCACCGACGTCTTCACGAAGGCGTTGGAAGTCTTCCTGACGCTCAGCCTTGACGACGTTGAGAGCGATGCTCCAGACCTCCCACGGAAAGATGTCTTCAGAAAGGGGCCACGGTCGACGACGCTTCTTGAAGAATTCCAGCGTCAGTTTAGTCGTCAGCAAAGGTGGATAATCGTCAATACTAGTTACAGTTCCTTGGCGGGTGCCAAAGGGAGACCCGTAGGATAATTCGCCCGAAGTAATGCTTTGAAGTTGTTTGATTGAGTCGACAAACTTTGTGACTTCTTGATCGACAACATCAATCAGTTTCGGACTATTAACACGTGCCTGAAACAAATGTATCTGTCAATCCACCCATTTCCTTTCTTGCACTGTTTGTATAGGAAACCAGCTGAAGGCCTTTTTGCACAATGCGCCCCCCAGAAAGAGGGTTCTGGCATAAAAAGTTCCGCTTTAAAGAACGATTCAATGGATAGGTGCATGCATTATTTTAAACTGCCGATCAAATGATTGCCCGTCTCAGTCGTATCGTTCACGTGATGCCCTGCTCTCCTAGACTCATTCCGAGTAGCCCCCGGCGCCCAACCACGAGGTATGTAACGCCGATGTCGTTAGCGCTGCACTTGTCCAGCCCAAAGTACACCAATTAATTCCGAAAAAGAGTGCAAAAGTTTCACATTCGATCCTACAAGTATGTTTTCAGTGCGGGAAACCCTAGTTTTTTATGGCAACTGTGCAGGAGTGATGAGAGCGCATTTCAAAACCCCAGTTAAATTTAAATATATAAAACTTACATAAGTGAGATCAATGCTCTCAAGGGTAACTTCCTCGTAGCCAATGGAGCCGAGAGAATAGTTTTTGAGATTATTAGTGTCGTAGTTAAACTGCAAAACATCAATTAATCATGTGCAAAGGTAATGAAAGATAAAAACTCACTTTAGGGACTACCCGGTGCAGTAAAGTCGTACCGACGAGACATAGTAAGGCCTCCTTTAATTGACGGTGTTCCACCGACTGAAAAGGGTCATATTACTTGGAATTCCAAAAATAAAATATATAAAAACTTACAATACTTAAACAATTGTGTCGGGCATTCATAAAACTGGAGGGGGTTTATTTCCTGAAAAAGGAAACTATATAAGCATATTGAAGACGACGCTTAAGAAATAAGCAATCACGAAAAAAGACAGCCGTGCGATCGAGGGGAATAGTCTCAGGGCAGACAGACAACCCGAATAAATAACAGCTTTCAAACTGGGCCCGAGTGCACACACACGATGTCACGAAATAAGCTAACTTCGAGATGACGATGGTACAATGATACTACCGGCCGATGAACCGCCAATCAACCAACATAGGGCGCGACTCCGAGTGTGGGTACTGATAAATGCGCGAAAGGACAGAAGCTTATCAAAACAGGGAAGTTAAAAAGTGGAGGGAAGTCATTTGAATAGGTACCCAGACAACAGGGAGGTAACGAGGTGCAAAAAAGGAAGACCTTGAGGTCTGCTGCAGGTGCCGACCATTATTCTTGTCTGCATTCGACGACTGTTCATGGTCGCAAATGAAGAAAGAACGCCGAAACACGTCTTTCATGGCCACTTTTGACGTTTGTGCTACAATGCCTAGCAATCTGGTATATTTGATTTCCATTACTTTTAGGATAAGCCAAAAGCGAAAGCCATATAAAGGCCGACTTAGCCCCCTAAAACTAAAGACTACTCCAACTAGACAAATTGTGTTCGCATTGGCAGCAGATTTTTGACACCATTATATAACGAAGGACGTCGTTCTACTGTTAGTTTTCTGAGCGTTCAGTGCTCTCATGGCACAGCGGAAGGTTATGATTAGCGGAGTACCTTCAGCAACGACCTAGTCGTAACGATGGAGCACATCGAAATCAGCGGTAATTTGGTAGGTCGCGCCACTGACTTCGATATTACCGCGGAACGGCATCGTCCGGATACACCGACGGCGAGGCCGAGGGCGGATGTGAAAAAAAGTCGCGTTTGGGGACCCATGTGAGAAGCACGCGACAAGAACACACACACGAACGTCCATTTCACACAGTGAACAGATCTGTCGTTGTGCGTCGGGAGTAAGTAGTGAGTGAACGGAGAGGCGCATATAGGCCACAGAGCCGAACGAGTAAGGCAAAAGCGTCGGCGACGCACGAGAAAAGAACGGGAAGCACACGTTGGCGGCCTCGGACGGCTCGGGTTGTGGCTTGTCAGCTGGGGTTGGGCCGACAACAGCTGAGACATAAGGAAGACCGGGGCGAACAGAAATGATGCAGTCTACAGGGGCGGTGTCCTGCCGAGGGCAAAGGACGACAAGATTGAGGAGAAGACTTCGATCTACCGGGCGCTTCTGGCCCCCGAAGCGACCCACCCGACGGCCCCATGAGCACGAACTTTGAAAACGTCTACCAGACGGACGCGTTCGTTCAGTGGTTGCAACAAGGCAGTCTAATCTAAAAACAGCGACGCAATCGTAGACGTCAGACAAGCGCTCAAAAAAGCATGAGCAAGTGCATCGCCATACAATTCGTGCTAGAGAAAGGTCAAACTTCAGTACAGATCACGTCCATGAATGACAAATGAGACGCGGATGCTGCTTTCCAAAAGAAGCGACGTCTGGCATGAACCATGGGACTAGTTTTTCTGCAGCTGCGTCGATTTACTTGCGCAATGGGGACTTCGTGCATGCATAAAGTGTTTTGTCCAGCACACCTCCAATGTCCCCTCATAATAGCCCTACCTCACAGATGGGATCCGTGCATGCTTCGCAGCCAACAATTTCAAGCCTGCCAAATAACAACGCCCTGGCAATAAAAAATCAATTAAAACGGAAAGAGAAAGTTTGTCTGAACAATGCATTACAAAAGATACATGAAGGAGAAAAAATTGAATATCGGAGGTTCTCAAAAATTGTATCTTGCTCAAGTTATCGGCAGAATTGAAAGAAAACCAACAAATGTCGACAAATACAACATTATAGGTCCTCCTGAAGAGGCCTAAGTCCACATCGTGATGTCGGAAACAGATGCGTGGAAAAACAAGGTAATCGAAAAAAGAAAGCGGCAAAGAGCAAAACAAAAATGAGAAAGAAGGTCATACGAGCGAACGCGTGCTTGGCAAAAACCGTAATCACTACGAAAAATCAAGTGCGCAATGCCGAACCCAAATTGAATCTTTGCTCGATGTATGTAGTACCAAAGTTGCACGTTTAGCCAAACGTGTTTTGATAGGGTGTTTCGCAAGGTACAAAAAAGTGATAATTCGAGCTGTGTTTGCAGAGGTTGATGAATTTGGGTTTACTGCCATTGTAAACATAAAAAGGCGGACGACACCCAGAGAAGCCCCACAGACGTAACCCGTGAACGCACAATAGGGTTACACTAACAGCTGCGTCAGCGCCGGTGTAGCCTTGAAGTCGGGCGAGAAGAGTCGGAGCGTTCAGGCCACTATGACGGTAATCCAGGGTCAATGAACGAATTGAGTTCGTTGTGTCACTTCGGGGCAACCTGTGTTCTTGGATTGATTCGAATCGAACTTCCCTTTTTTGATGGTATTTGCGCACCCATGAGAAAGACATCCATTTTAGATCAATATTTAGAAAATGAGCGAAGTGAGTCAATAAAAATCAAAACAGAAAGGGGAAGAGTGTTCACAACGGAAGAAAGGTTGGATAGGAGACAAGGTTAAGAATTCTCGCTAGTGTTTGTGAAAAAAGCGAAAACTGCAAATACTAGAGGTAGCGCAGTCGGTTTTGCGTCTTCATTGCAGAAAATACATTGCGGTTAAAGTTCCAAGGGCTCCGAACTGAAAGGAGTACCACCGACGACAACATTATGATCAAGGAGTCCAGCGAGCAATGCAATCCAGCAGAACACAGAAATCCCCCTCTTCTGAGTAGATGAACAACTCCGAAGTCGCGTGCCCGCTCGTATCAGCTGATTCGGAGACAAATGCGAAACTACTCACTCGTACGGACGGACACTCCCCGACCACAGCTTTAGCGGGATTGTAACGGACTGGGCTCACTTTGCCAGACGGCAAAGCCGTCCAGCGGCCATCCAACATGACTTTTGAACAAGACCCTCCGGCTGACGGACTCTCAATGTGCTACTTCGTCTTCTCCTTCCTGGCCGCAGGCTAGTTAGCAGCGCAAATGGACCTACTGACCGTGACAGGAGTGAAAGGACGCCAAAAAATCTCATGCCTGCGAGCCACACGTCTGCTGTTGCCGCTGGCAGCAACGACACTCAGCTGACCACTGCCTGTGGGGCGCGTTTATTACATAGTAGGCGACGGGGGTGCACATGACATGCACGAGTAAAAAGGTGAAATTGTCAAAAAGAAGTCCAAGTTGAGACGTCTCCTATCTGGCGCGATCTAGCCAATGACTTCAAGGACTACTCGCATTGATGACAGTCAGCAGCGTCAAAAAGAGATACGAAAGGCTAGACCAACGTGTCGTGCGCGACTATTGAGCTGCTGCTGGCCAGCGCTTCCAAACTCGTACATTTTCGAGGACAGCAATGCGTTGCCTGAGGCTCGGAAGGAAAGAAACACTCACGCATCAGGTGCAAAAGGCGATAAACAAGGCTTATGAAATGAAGCGGGGACCGTCTCCTCCGGTCCGTCCCGACCTGTTTGTGTGGACACTGCCCTCACAATCCACTGATGACCTGCAAGCGCGGGTGTAGTGTTGCAACTGGTCCATCGCAAAAAGCTACATAGATTACATGGACCTAGCTCTATGGAGCTGTTGTGAGGAAAGCAGGACCCCTCTTTTAGTCGTCAACAACTCCAACGGCAAAACAAGTAAACAACTAGTGAGGGAACGATAATCAGACATCGCGGTACCGGCCACGAAGGTGTACTTTTTGTAATCATTGACCTCTTCAAAGAAGGGAACTGTTCTCATAAACGCATCAAGCTCGGCCCTCGTGAACAACGGGATGAGGAGAAGAGGCCAACGTCAAGGGGGCCGGCCCAGTCATAAGTTTCTGCACTTCGGTGTATCAAAAAACATGTGACGGACAGGGACATTCATTCAATTCGCGACAACTTGATGACGTTCAGCTTTGTCTCATATCGTGCGCGCACCTATTCGTTATCGCGGGTTTTAATATAGCATAATAAAGGATAAATTAGCAGTTCATAAAATTTTAAATCGAAAATTAACGTGCTAAAAAAAAATTGAGACCAATGATTCATTTGCCAGGTGGAACATCAAAGCACATTTTTTCAAACTTGAAAAATTGTCGACAAAATGAGAAGTTCAAACTTTACTAAACTTCGTTCGACAGAAAATGTCAATTTGCTGGAATTCGTGGTCAAATATCCTGCAAAACTAAGAGTAGAACACGAGAGTCAGCGGAACAGGCGATCGCGGCGCTATATTGCATCATCTCTATGCTGAAAGCACTAATTTGTGGGACAACGAGCGTCTTGCGGAACTCGTGTCTATGCCGACTACGTTCCGTCGCGAATGGCGAGCAAATAGGTACATGTATGCAAAGTTTCATCAATGGGTGGGATTGTGATGCAGACATACGCCAGGTAGTCAGTCACCAGACACGGTGACGACGAACAATGCACCATTTGGTATCGGCTCTAGACGAGAAGTCGGATAGTCCAACCCAACCAGACTTGTACTACATACCCCTCGTGACATGCGTTGCCTTTTGGAGGCATAAAGCAAAGTACTCCTTTGAGGCCGGAAAATGTATGTTCCACTTGGTAGGGCATTGGAAGACAAATGTCTCGGCTAGTATTTTCGTTTATCATAACCCAAATCAGAAACCATAATTTTTTGCAAGACTGTGCCTTGAATCGCACACAATTTTATGACAACAATTACGATCGATGGAGTCGTTTACGTGATCGATTCGGACGACATAAAAAGCGGGATGCGCATTGACCGGTGCCAGAACTTGTTCCTGTCTACGTTGCGATCATCAGTGTTATACCAGAGCTAGCCCATCGGTTGGCTTTATTTTGCAGTTAATCTTCTTATCAATCGACATAGCAAAACTAAAGCTGATTAACCCGGATTTCTGAAACATGGACCACCTGCCGGGATTGGTGGTAGTCTTTGGACTGTGTTTACTAGTTGGAGCCGTCAGTGGCCAATCTGTTCTCTTCCCTCATGGCTATTTTGATATGAATAAGCTCACCGCAGTCGATGCTTTCTATTTAAACATGCTAGCGATTTCGACTTTGGAGAATAGTGGAATCACGGAAAAGGAACTAGATGATCTCGCCGAATCACGTAAGGTACCTGCCCCACCTGGTAGTCTTCAGGCCATGATTGAAAAAGCCGGAAATGCAACAACAGCTGATGATGATGATGACTCTGACGAATTCGAACCTTTGCACGAAAAGCCTCTGACACCGGGTGATCGCCCCCGTGCACCCTTTAAACGAGGTAAATCTAATTCATCATCGCTTCTTGAAAGTTCTCGTTATCAAATTGGTGGTTTATAGTGCGCCGCGAAGATGATGATGACGATTTCAATCCGTTCGAAGACATTGCAACACGTGCTCCTTCAACTGTCGCACCCCAACGTCAACGCTTATTGAACCGTAATCAGATTCTCGGTGTGTCTAGTGCTCGACCACGTCAACACGTAGGTATTCCACACGAAGGTGAAATGCCAAAACAAGGATGGATGCATCCGCGTCGTCGTAAACCTTACATTGACATTGATTGGTCAAAACCGCAAATCGTCGAACTTCCACTACCGCCGGATGCATAATATTTTGAGATAGTTATGGATTGTATTTACCGTATTACAACATTGCGCCACTTAAATAAGTATACTTTATTTATCACAATAACTATAATCACAATAAGCTATTTGAACGTTAAAATAAATCGAAATTTATTCAAGAGGGCCGATGATAGGCTTGCCCGTGAGACCATTTATCAAGTTGTCCTCAGACAAATTGACCATCGCGTCACGGGTCTCCATCGTCGCGGATCCAATGTGAGGCAGAATAACTGAAAAGGTAATTAAAAGGGTATACGTAAAGTCTAAAAAAAGCATGCTTACCGCAGTTTTTGAGCGAGAACAGTGGGTTATCAGTCGGCAATGGTTCGGGAACAGTGACATCGAGCCCAGCGGCCCCGATGATACCTTCTTTCAGGGCCGTGTAGAGATCATCTTGATTGACGACGCAACCACTAAAAAGTAGCATAAAAAAGGGTTCGGGTCAATTGTTGAACTCACCGGCTGATGTTGACAAAGACCGCCGTGGGTTTCATCTTCTTGAACTTTTCAAGATTGAAAAACTGTTGCTCGATGGTGGCAGCATTGACCGTAACGATGAGGAAATCACTCTGTTTTAGGAGCTCATCCAGTTGAACAAACTCATACTCTGCTGAAACAATAATTCAGGTTTATTAACGGAACCAGTATTTGTATTCAAGTCCTTACAGTTCTCCTTCGGCTTCCTATTCGTGTAGATGATGCGTTTCGGCTCGAATCCCTTCAGGCGCTTTGCGACACCTTCGCCGATACGCCCGAGGCCATAAATGCCAACTGTAGCACCGTTGATACCACGGCCGCACAACCAGTATGGCGTCCAGATATTCCAGCCACCACTAAAGATCAAAGCTTAACAAAAATAACTTTCATGATTGCATTTTTGGCATACTTCCGAGCGGTGTCAGCAGCTTCAACGATTCGGCGAGCAGCGGTGAGCGTCAAAGTGGCTCCGAGTTCAGCGGTCGTGGCCGTCAACACATCAGGAGTGTTACCGACCCGGATCCCCCTGAAATAATGCATCATTGTTTTCCTGATTTCGACTGATATGATTGCAAAAACCGGATTTTAGAAATGCAATTACCGTTTGCGACATTCATCAAGATCAATGTGTTCGTAGCCTACGCTAAGTGTACTGACGACCTTCAACTTTGGTGCTGAAATGGTTGTTATTGAGTTCGAATTGGCTACATAAACAGACAAACAAACCGTTGTCAAGTAGTTCCTTGTCGATCTTGTCACGCAGCAAACAAAGGATGGCATCGGCATCTTTCGATTGTTCGAGCAGAATATCACGCGCCAAGGAACCTCCATTCGGATTCTGATAGACTTCGGCACTAAAGTAAATCATAACTATAAGCAAAAACTAAAGAAACCTTACATTTCTTTGATCTTGTTGTACGGAGGCTCCTTTTCAGTGATAACAACCTTGAACTGCTTGTTGGACATGGTATTCAAAATAAGGGAGCGATTTGACAAAGCGCTTGTTCTGAAATATCAACAATTGAACCATTTAAACTTATTGATGTTGACGCAATACCCAGGGATACCCCAACGAGGAAGTCCACGCGAAGAAAGAAGGAATCGGAAAGAAATGGTCATACTTGTGAGCTAAAATGATAGTCCATGGCGGTTATATAGTCTTCAACCCGATAACGCGTGTAGTAGGCACACGGACAGATGCATTGAGCGAACAAATAACCTTAAAACAATGAATGGTCGCGTTGAACGAATAAAATCAACGTGATTGTAGGGGGCAAAGAACGAAGCAAAGAAACGCGTCAAGGGTGGAGACATAAATTGTTTCAAATATGATAAATGGAGGGGTTAAGGGGCACGCGACATCACCAATAAAGATTGGCGGCGTAGTCTTCTTATCAATTAAACGAAACACGTTGACAGGGGCTACGATCAACGAGATCGTTTTGGGTCAGGTTGAAGAAAAGACCAACTTGGGGGCAATTATACACGGATGTTAGCCAATTTAGCTCTCACAGTTGGTCTGTACACGGTTGAGCTAGCTTAGGACATAATGAGTACCTTGAAAATTGTAACTGATCTGATTAGGAACAAACAGGCAAGGGTTTCTAAAGTGATATCCCATGCCATCGGACTTTGATGTGCCCCTGGAATAATAATCCAGGAGGAACGCCCCTTTAGCTTTTGATTTCAACCCGCCTTTGAACGGGCGTTCAATTTTCCGCCATCGGGTCAGTTCAACAGTCCCTTACAGTATGCCCAACAAACGGCCTACGGTCAAATTCTGGCTGCATAAAATTGGTTTTATGCACGCCTTTAAACCCGAAAACAATGTGCTAGCCGTGCTATTAAATCCCTAACAACCGGAGTGCATCCATGAACCCTAGCTTTCATCATTTTTATCGGATAAAGCTATAAAAAACGTAAACTCTCAATGTCAATGAAACATGTTTTGTACCGATTGAATAATAGCGGAACATCTATTACGGAAAAGGGTAGTATACAAGAAAGGAGAGGGCGAGACATTGCCTGTGGCTGTGTTCAGCGGTGATCCCTCGTCCGAGCGGACAAACAAACAGCGCAACTGTTCGCACAACGCCAACACTAGGTTCGTCCCGTCTTGCACTTCCACTGACCTACTGCCAGTTTTTCTTTCCTTACACTGCGGCTAACTTAACCACGACTGCACTTCCACGTTGCTTATTTCCAGTGCCTTGGTCTCGTCGTTCAGATTTTCTCCCGAGTCGCTCTTGTACATCTGTGCTTCGAGAAAAGCGCATTTTCTGCTTACAAGCAACTGATTCTTATTACACGTGTCATTCATTTCAGGAAGATGTCGTACTTTCCTCAAATGAGTGGTGGCACTCCAGGCTGGAACGATCCTCCGCCTAATGTTGCTGCCCACAAAGGTGGCTCACATATCCGGCGCAGCGCTCGTCCGATCGATCCGTCCATTCTTGGTGGTGTAAGTTTACACGTTTTTATAAAGTTTTTATATATAAAGTTTGCAACGTTGCATTGTTCAGGGTAACTACGGAGGTCCTCCGCAGCAATATGGACAACAACCTTCTGCTGGTCCTCAGTATGGTGGCCTTCAACAAGGGTATGGACAGCCACAGCAGCAGCCCCAAGGGCAACAAGGATATGGGCAGCAACAGCCCCAAGGCCAGCAAGGATACGGGTATCCGGGTGGTAATAACTATCAGCCCAATGTGGCTGCTCCCAATCCGAACCCTCAATTTGGCCAACCCAATGCCGCAGTACCTTTTGGTCAACAGCTTTGCAATGTCCAGCAACAGCAGCAGCAGCCTAGCCCCCAGCAGGTCGGTCAGCCTGGTGGTCCTCAACAGTTTGGTCGCCCGAACAGTGCTCAGCAGTTTGGTCAACCTAACAGCCCTCAACAGTTTGGTCAGCCTACTGGTCCTCAACAGTTCGGACAACCTGGTGGCGCTCAGCAATTTGGCCAACCTTCTGCTCAACAGTTTGGCCAGCCTGGTGCTCCTCAACCATTCGGACAACCTGCCAACCCTCAACAGAACGTTCCGCGCCCTCCTCCTCCGGGTATCGGTCTGACCAACGCTCCTCAACAGCCTGCTTATCCCGGCGGCCCTCAATTTGGAGGTCCGGCCAACCCTCAACAGCAACTTGGTCAGCCCACCGCCCCCAATCAGTTCAATCCGCCACAACAACCTGCCATTCCCCAGCAATATAACCCGTCTAACGTCCCTCAACAAGCTGGTGGAGCTCCTAATGCCCCAGTGCCACGTTCTGAAGCCCAGCCTACCCCATATCAGCAATACGGATCGTCAAACAATCAACAACAGTTCCGTCAGCCTGGACCTTCCCCACAGTTCGGTCAAGCCCCTGGAGCCCAACAAATTAGCCCTCAACCCCAAGGTCCACAGCCGGTCCAACGTTCTAACAGTATCAACAACCCTCAGCGAGTCGGAGGTTCCACCAGTCCCCAGCAATTCGGATATCCGCCGACTTCTCAACACCAGAACCCTGTCATCAACCAACAACCACAACAACAGTCCCCGGCTATTCCCAGTGCGCCCACCGCTCCCCAGCAAGGCAATCAGTACACCGGATCCCAGCAATTCGATGCCTCCGGCCATGTTCAGCAGTTTGGCCAGCATCCAACGCCGGTAAACCAGCAACAAGCCGTACAGAACCTTCAGCGCCACCCTGACAGTTTGCCAGGAACTCCGCAACCAAATCAGGGCGTGAATCCCGCGCTTTACGCTCAGCCTCCGAACGGTGTTCCCCCGAACTACGGCTTCACCCAGCAAGGAGCGCCTCAATATTCTCGCCCTTATCCTGGACCTAACGACAACCGCCAGCCGGAGCCGTATCCCTACAACCCGGGACAGCCCTTCGGCCAGTCTCAACAGTATTGAGACTTTTTTGTTTTCTGCTGATTAACGAAATATAATATATTTCTTGTAAAACTAAATTATGTATGTGACTTGTTAAACGAAGCAAATGATTTTCTGTCGGGATGAATAAATTTGAGTACTATTTTTT
>KB455336.1:161376-207221 GCA_000341325.1 Panagrellus redivivus | reverse complement strand
ACAATAATATTTATATAAAAATATATATAAAATATTGAAGCTATGCCGACAAATCGTCTTCCCCGTTCAAGCGATGTTTTAGTGTCACTTCGCCGAATAATTTTTGATTTTATCGTTGCCCCACAAGCCAGCCACCTACATCTAAAAGGTCAAACAGTTTCAAACAAAATTGATCAACATTAAAAGCACAAATCGACAAGTTTATCTTCGGTGATTCTGATAAGCCATGCACGCTCTCGATCGCCCAAATCTGTTCCCGCCGCGAACACCCTGCATATCACAGTCTTCCTGTGCAGTGTGCGTCTTTTTCTTTGCTCGCTCGGGTGGTGTGCGTGCAACACCCGAGAACGTTTTGTGCTCGATCTCGCGCCCAACCGTGTGCCGTTTTGAGCGGTTTTGGCTTATCTGAAATCTTATATTCTAACAGTTTGACATTGTAGAGAGGTAATGGCTACCAAGCTTAGCTTCCTTGAGAAGATCGCCAACATCACTGGTGTGCTCTACCGCCACCAGGCCAAACAGTTCCCTCGGCGTTTGGACATTCTGACCAAGGTTGCCAAGCGCGAGCTGGCTCCTCCGAAGACTACCGATTGGCCCTTGATCAAGAAGGAATTTAACGCTGTCGTCAAGTTCATCGAGACCAAGCAGTACAACAACTTGTCCGTCCGTGTAAGTCTTCTGGAACTCAGTTACTTTGTTTTTGAAACTTTATATATATTTTTTCGGTTTTCGTAGTTTTTTGAAGTATGACAAATTGTCTCCTGTACCGGAACAGCTTTAACTTTATATTGTCAAGCTTACGAAGCAGTTTTTGCACAAAATTCCCATGATTTTTGAGCACCCCTTTCCAACATCGGCGATGTTGTTCCATCAGTTTAGAACGTTCTTTTGCATCCCGTTATCATTAAGAACTATTTTCTTTTAAAATATCCATTATATTCGCTTCCAGGAAGCCCTCGTTTACGCTGGCGTCGGTCTGGAGATTATCTTCTGGTTCTTCATCGGTGAAATTATTGGCCGCCGCTACATTGTCGGATACTTGGTTCCCTCCGACTACGTTTCCAAGGACACCAAGAAACAGGTTGCCGCAATCGAAGCGGAAAAAATCTAAACTTTTGATAGTGTAGGAAGTGTCTTGAAAGATTTTGGGAAGGATTGCGTTGTGGTTCTGCCTAGTAAATGATCAATAAATTGATTTAGCTGTTCTCATGTGTCAGTACATAAAGCACATCTTCGTTTGCTTCGATGAAATATTGAAACGACTTGCAGTTTGATTACAGTTGTTTCAAATTATGTCTGCTTTCAGTGATCATGCCACTTGCTAATCAATGGTTTTTACACCTGCATCAGTTTTCCATTGACGAGATTAACTCTCGTTATTTGACCCCTGTTATTACATAAGACCACCGCCAGACAGTTTTAGGCCTTTCCTCATACGTTTTATCTAGATGATCTTTACGGCAACAGCGGTACAAATAATCTTTAATTAGAAAAGCATTTTTACAATTTGCAAAGGGTTATCACAGTTTAAGTAACAAATCTTAAGTTTATCTATAGAGGGGGAATGATTAACAAAAGGAACTCTTGCGTTTGTGTTCAGAGTGGCAAATTTTTCAATACTACAAGATAAATATATAACTGATAAACTCTCGCTATAAGTGAAAAGAAAAGACAGTTAGCTACTAGGCATAGGGGAAATCGTAGTAAAGAGTCACGGCGAAGTGTGATGGAATTAGTCGCTCTTAGCTGTGGCACCACCACGGGGGTAGTACTTGTCAAGGGTAGATCCAGGAATACGTTTGAGCATTTCACGGGGGAAGATACGCAACAATTGCCAGCCAATGTCGAGCGAATCGAAAATAGTACGATTCTCGTAGCTGCCTGAAATTTAGGAATTTTTGAATAGATGAAGTGCTGTTGGGATAATGAAAAACTTACCCTGGGAAATGAAGTTCTTCTCGAACTTGGTCAAGAACTCGAGGTACAGCAAATCGTCCGGGCTCAAAGCTTCCTCACCGACGACAGCCTTCATGGCTTGCACGTCCTTGCCGATAGCGTAGCAAGCGTACAACTGGTTAGACACATCGGAGTGGTCTTCACGGGTCATGCCCTCACCGATAGCGGACTTCATCAAACGTGACAGAGACGGCAACACGTTGATCGGCGGGTAGATGAGACGGTTGTGCAACTGACGATCGACGTAGATCTGACCCTCGGTAATGTAACCAGTAAGATCAGGAATAGGATGGGTAATATCGTCGTTAGGCATGGTAAGAATGGGGATCTGGGTGATCGAACCGTCACGGCCTTCGACACGACCGGCACGTTCGTAGATGGTGGCCAAATCGGTGTACATATAACCGGGGAAACCACGACGACCGGGCACTTCTTCACGAGCAGCGGAGACTTCACGCAAGGCTTCGGCGTAGGAGGACATATCAGTCAAGACGACCAACACGTGCTTCTGGCATTGGTAAGCCAAGAATTCGGCAGCGGTCAAAGCGATACGTGGGGTAATGATACGCTCGATGCTGGAAATGGGTTGTATGAGTTACTATCAGTTTGAATGTTGATCTTTTGACTTACGTCGGATCGTTGGCCAAGTTAAGGAAGAGGCACACGTTTTCCATGGAACCGTTCTCTTCGAAATCCTGCTTGAAGAAACGAGCAGTTTCCATGTTAACACCCATAGCGGCGAACACGATGGCGAAGTTGTCGTCACCTTCGTGGTGGGGACGGTCGGGAAGCTTGACGAGACCACCTTGACGCACAATTTGGGCAGCAATCTGAATTTCATTGATGCAAACATTGCCAGTTTAACACAGAAACGTTACTTACTTCGTTGTGAGGCAGACCGGCGGCGGAGAAGATGGGAATCTTCTGACCACGAGCAATACTGTTCATGACATCGATGGCCGAGATACCGGTTTGGATCATTTCCTCGGGGTAGATACGCGACCAGGGGTTGATGGGCTGGCCGTTGATGTCGAGGAAATCCTCGGCAAGGACGGGAGGGCCCTTATCGATGGGCTTGCCGGAACCGTTGAAGATACGGCCAAGCATATCCTCGGACACGGGCGAGCGGAGAATGTCGCCGGTGAACTCGCAAACGGTGTTTTTGGCATCAATACCGGAGGTACCTTCGAACACCTGGACGACAGCCTTGTTCTTGGTAACTTCCAAGACCTGGCCGGAGCGCTTGGTGCCATCCTGGAGCGTCAGTTGGACGATCTCGGCGTATTGCGGGAACTTGACATCACCAAGGATGACAAGAGGACCGTTGACACCAGTGACGGTCTTATAGGCTGAAATGATGGATGTTTAGGATAAGCGTAACATTATATAATAGACAGTTTCAACTTACTAAGACGCGGTTGGGTGGTGTAGTTACGGATAGTGGCCGTCTTGCTGGCCGTAATGCCTTGATTAACGTCAATCGCAGCCGTTGCCATGGTCGTTGATTCAAGTGCCCCCTGTGGATTCAAGTCCGAAGAGCTGTGGAAACAGATATCTTTAGTATCACTATTTTGTGATTCAGGCGCGCGCGATAGAAACGTAAGCAACTGCAACATCCTCGACAACGATCAACACGAATCAAAAAAGGCATAAAGTTTAAATCTCTTGGGGGTATCATGTTAAAACGGATCAAAAAGAGCCTCATAAAACACGACTGTTCCGTCAATGCACAACCCCGATTTGTTGCAGTGCTTATTGTTAGTGAGGAACCAAAGAGCATGGTTGAACAGCGCAAAGCCAGGGACCATGGCCATCGACGGGGCGCGGTGTCGTCTAGCGCTCTCTCCAAAGCTCCACCACTGTGGAACAAAATCTACTGATTGATAGTTGGTCTTTATTCTCGCTGTCGCGCCGGGACCCTGCCTAGAAATCAAAAATTGATCGCGCACTCCCAGGGTGTACACACGTTGCACGCTCTGACGGAACGGATGCAATCGACCCGAGGCGTTATCGGAGCCACCAGCGGCAACGACGATGCATGACCGACCGCAGCCGCACAGTGAGCCGACCAAATTGGGCCCCTATTTATGATGGGGCACAGACTTCACATCAGTCAGGGGTGTGCTTCCTTTTTCACTTCTGGTGTATTGCTATGCTGATTCGGTTCTTATCAATTGATCGTTTCATTCGTTTGGGCATACTGTTTTGCGCAACCTTCTGTGATTCAAAAGTCGATGTTTATTCCGTTTAATCCCTTAGGTGGACAACAGGGCACATGCAAGAATACGAACGACAAAATTACTGTTTAGTATGTCACCGCTATTAATTATATACGGCAAAATACTTTTTCAATCATATTAGATACGAAAGAATTAAGGGGGAATACAAGATAGAAAGAGACAATGCAGCATGAAGTGAGAAGGAGCAATCATGCGCCGAAGTCAGCTCATACCCGGGTAAAACTTGAAGCCGCCGGAGTATTTTATATTTACATGGAAACAGTTGTTGGTTTTATCATTCAACCGTGAAACGCATCGGCACATAGTCCAATTGGTAGAAGCTTCGAGTGGATTTGGATCAGTATTTTACCGAAGCGTGGCGCAAGTATGGTTCACAGTCAACTGGACTATCTCGCGGATCTTCATCGACGCGGGAAAGGATCTCTGGCACGGGTTCAACGAAGGTTGAGCCTGGTGGAACCGAGGACCAAACACGGATTGTGTGATCGTCGGAACCTGACACAAGCATGTTTTTGAAGTGGGGGTTCCATGCGATAGCGTTAATACTGCCGTTGTGGCCATCGAGGTATTTGACGGGATACTTCTCATCGCGCTTCCAAATCATGACACGGTTGTCTGCAAAGGATTTGTGATTAGATAGTTTGAAGCAAACTTGGTTGTAATAACTTACTGCCTTCAGAACCAGAGGCGATGTATTCCTCGTTTGCGCCTCCGAAACATGCATTGACAACGATGTCAGCGTGCACTGAGCCAAAGAAGGTCTGGATAAGTGTACGAGTCTCTAAACACCACATCCGAATGCCACCACTCTTGGTTGTGATGAGACAGCGTTCTTCAGGGCTGTCAAGCGTGAAGGAAACGATGGGATGAGCTTCTTCGATTAGAGTCAAATCAGTCATATTTTCGAAGTTGTATGAGCGGATTCTGCAAGATAAACAGTTGTTACTAATGTTATTATTGTAGGTTTAACAAACCGGAATAATGTGTCTGAAGCGAGAACAGTTCGGCCATCCTTGAGACAGTATAGCCCATTAACACGTAGTCCTTCGAAGTCGTTGCCCTTATCTGAGAGATCGTGATCGACATCCTAAAACGTCGGCATTTAGACCAGTTATCGAGTTGTGTCAACTTACATGAACAGTAAAGTTGCCCTTCTGGTCAGCACAAACGATTCGATGTTGTCTAGGTGAAGGGAAAAAGTCAGCAACCGTAAACTTTTCTACTCCGAGTCGGATGATGTGGTCCTGCACAGGAAATTCGACATCAACAATTCTATGAATATCTATCAGGAAGATTCCAAAGTGACTGTTGCCAGCACTGCCACAGGCGATGAAATTGCTATCACCGCTCCAGGACAAGCAGTTAATACCATCGAGTTCGTCACTCAGCATATACCGGTTATAATAGGCAAGTTTACGGTCGTTGAGCACTTTGAAGATATAGATTAATCCCGATTTACCAGTGGAAGCGAGGTACTGTCCATTAGGCGAGAACTTAAGTACCCAAACTTCGGCTTCATGATCACTGATAATCTGAGAGGTGCGGTTAGGGAAATGCAGTGTATTACACTTATGATCGCGAAGGATACCATTGCTACCGTGCGCTGGAAACCCTTTATTAATATGAAGCCGGCACGTTTGGACCTGAGTTTTAAAGGCTAAAAATACAATAAATTAACTGCAATTATAATGCATGTGACACTAACCTTGATCAATGATATTACCCAACCGACCTTTTGGTAGTAAGAATGTCGGTGGAAACAGATCTTCCGCCAGATCTAACAAATCTGACTTCTGAGTCATTACGATGGAGTCGGCAAAGTTCGATTTCAAGTAATCTGCATCCGCAGCCAGCATTGATCCGTAATGCTTACGTCGATCGAGGAAGTCAGGATGTCGGGGATACTCTTTTTGAAGAACGGCGAGTGCCGCGATGAGCTGAAAGTAAATTTTAAGAAGGGCCTAATAATGGATTAAACCGTACATCGCCAGAAGAGAAATGTGTTTTGAGAAGTTCCTCAAGGAAGGTAACCCGCAGCGTCATGTAACTAGATTCTTTAATCTGATCCTTAAGTTGGTCCACTATCTCGACAATAGTACCCCAATCCGATTTCTCCAAAGCTTCACGGAATTGTGTTGCCAAGGGATCTTCTTCGCGGCATCCGCTTTCATCCGTAAGAGTCTCAACAGTGTTGCTGAAATTTCATTATTATCAATGTGACTTATATATTTCGAAGAAACTTACGTCATGCCAATTTCACGCAGATATTGGCTAATAACTCGAACTGTGTTTCTTTGTCGGTCACTTAGCGGTTTGTCTCGAGTCGTCACGCTACTGTTCAATGCTACTGTGGTCGTGGAAGTCGAAGGTGCCGCTGCAGCAGTTGAACTGCTGCCTTCGGTGGTGGTAACATGGCTTTGGAGATCCTTCTGCTTCTCTTTCAGACGATCTCCAACGGATCTGTTGTTCAATGCAGCAGGGTTACCTCCGACTTGCATTCGCCTAAAATAATGTTATTATAAAGTTTATTGGCAACGCTTAGAATGCTCGCATCACAAATTCTATAAAAATAAGTGTACTCTTTTGTTCAGAAAACGCAGTCGTAAAAAAGATGTTAAAAGGCATGCACTATACGAAAGGTACATTTTATAGTCTTTTTAGAAATCAATTTTCAACCACAAACCCAGGGGATTTAGTTTTTTTTTTCAAATTGGGTATCATAGTTTGGTTTCCTTTGATTGAAGCACCAACAACTTTGAAAAATTGTTTAAAACGGGTTTTGGCTAACAAAAAAGTATTCTCTCATTTTGAATTGATAATGTGAACTGATTAGGTGGTCTTATGGCAACGATCAATATTAAAAACTAGTTGTATTCCGTAACTGAAAATTATCAGATAACAACGAAATTTTGCCACGTGATAAAAACAGAGTGGTCAGAGCAACCTCGATGTGAGGTGTTGAGAAAATCGCAGACTTGGCAAAACCCTATTGAATTCTTGCCGAGGTCGCCGGCGGTTCAAGTATCGCGAGACGAACGGCAGGTATGTGCGACGCACCGCGTCATGTGACGGAACGTGGTGCGCCCGCGGCCTCCGAAGTCACGACCAAACAGCCGCGTCAGCGCAGTCATACAGCTGGACGTGCTCGATACACCGGCTGATCGGTGGCCAAAGCAAAAGCCCTGTGAAAAATTGGTTGCGGCTTTGGGTCATTAGTGCTAGCACCAATGGTGAACGCTTTGTTCCAAATCGGAATGCCAACGATCAATACCCATTTCAATACCATGTGACGTTAAAATCACGAGTTTCAATCAATACAAAATCAATATGCAGAAACCGTACCTGACTTTGACTGGTGGAGGCGAAATGTTGGGTGTTGCGGAGCTGGCAAGACTTTCGTTGCCGTCACTGCTCGCGTGGGGTTCAGGGCTGTTGATAGGCACGGTAACCGATGGGGATTCACCTCCCGCGACAAGACGCTCGTACGCTTGTTGCAGACGAAGACTTCTCCGCGTCGTTACTCCCTGTCGTTCCTACAAAACCAAGCAAGTTTGTTGTTGTTTTCCCTCAAAAGACGAGAAACACGGGCAGTCGACTTTCCGTGGAGCAACCACGGAGCACCAACGACACACCTGCACCAACACGCGATAGAGATGGAGCCCCAGCGCGTGTCCGGGACGGCGAGGCTCCACCAATGAACACCGCCCCGTTTGCGCAGTATTTCGCGCGAAACCGAATTTGTCAATACTTTTTCATTGCTGAACACATAGGATCACTCATAAAAATGATAATTTTACTTCTATAAATTTCAAAAGGACGAGGTTTGGTAATTGCAGACGTCTAACCGTGGGACTGTTTTGGTTCCAAAATACCATTCTAACAGCAGGAGTCGTAAATAAGCTAAGCAAAACAACAAAACGTTGCTTTCTCCCCACTTTCTTCCGGATGGGTGAGTGCGTTGTGTGGCCTGGGATGCTAACAGTTTGGGGAAAAAGTAATAACCACAAATGCTATGATTCGACAAAACTAACTAACCCACAATTTCTGACTTCCAAAAATAGATGATAGTGTCGAAGCAAATTCATCGTGTTAACTCGAAAAAAGTTGCCAGGAACACGTATTTCAGACGCGTGCCACTGTGGCTAGTCTTCCTCCATCTTGAGGGATGCAAGCTGTGTTTCGGCTTGCAGTTGTCCCCTGCGAACACACCCTGGCATGTACTGAACCGAGAGCGACACCCCATTGCTCCCAATGTCCCCGACAGCTACCGACTAGAATTGAACGTTTTCCAGATACCCCAGCTTTGCCGTCACTGCTTGGCCAAAAGCAAGAAGCTTGTCCAGTCGCGGCTTTGCAAAAAAACCTGAAAATCTTTGGACGTTTGTTTTTTGTTCACACGTCAGCGGCTTTGTGGTTATTGCGCCATGGGTAAACTTCGTCAACGCGCGAAAAGCTTCATGGTTTTCTTTCGGAGTGGCCCATGCGCTATCATCTGTCGGAATCACACTGCAGCTGCTTTTATAGATTTATACGCGTCTATGCGGACCACATGTTTCGTTTTTGTAAAGGCCGTTCAAAGAATGCATTCTTCGATGCGACGCTATACCACTTGTTAAAGTCACAAATTGTCTTTTTTAAGTTATGTGGAACCCCCTAAGATGGTTAAATTACATAAAAGATGGGCTAAACCAGGCAAGTGTTGAGCCCAGTACTCAAACCGCTGCAAAAACGTCACGTGACATCACAAAGCGAGCCATTTATGACAATCTGGTCCTCCATCTTGTTCTCGTACGGTGTCATTTTCCGTTAACAGTTTTTTTTAACTTTGAAAAAACTAATACAAACGTTTAGAATGAGAACAAGTCATGAGACGTTCCCCGTAAGGTGATTCGATGCGACCACTTTTCGAAGCGCTCTAATCTTTGAAAAAAGTAGCGCCACACAGACCGCGGAAGACAATCGCATCAATTCGGAATGACCAAACGATTAGTCAACGGAAAAAAAGTGTTCCATAGCGTGACAACAATCAAGACAGTGATAAAGCGATGATGGCATTGAACGACGCGTGACACAAGGTCACGCTATTCATTGGTTAAGAAACCTCATAACCAATTAATGCACGACATTGGCGTTAGTAGCTTGTTTGTGTGATCGATTTGAATGTTGCGACTGTAGAACAACATCCGCACACTCAAAAACCTTGTCTCCGCCGAGGGTAGAACGGCCGATGGCAGTGCGTGTAGCCTCGGGCGGGTGGGGGTGCTCATCGCTCAGCTGACCCTCGTGGCAGCGCGTGTAGGACGGCTAAATCCGACTGACTGGCGGCGACTAGGAAGGCGGACCCGTCAGGCTTGCAGGACCGTGGTGGGGTGAGCCTCACATGTGAGTGGTAGCTCCCGTTTTTTTGTGTGCTTATTTTGTCCGACTTTTTTTCTGTTCGGAAGCGCTAGGAATGAAAGTAGCAGCGTGGAAGCGTAAAAAAGAGAAATGATTTATACGGGGTACGCCCTGAAGCATAGGACCTTGCTTACTTCATTCCCGCAAGACCGGTCGAAATAATAAGTATCACACCGAAAAGCTTTTACTTCCACAAATGGTGAAAACTTACAGTAGCACTAAGTTGGAATAACCGTGATAAGCTGAAGTTAGTCACGGAGTTGCCGTTAGAAGCAGGATCTAAAAAAGCTGTAAATAGTGGCTATTCTCACTGAGTTCGAAAAACGAACCGTGAGAGGCTGCTGTAGATCGTTTCATCTGAATGAAAAGTGAAAATCCGTGAAGTGAAAGACGGTGATAACTAATGCAGCTAAAGGTCCAACGCTAGAAATCGATGATTACGGCTGAAAATTGTTCTCTCTTCACGAGACTTGAGCGAGCGCAAAGTAGGGAAAGAAACGACAAAACGGACATTGACTATAAATAACACGAAGGAGCGAGAAAGCAGAAATTGAATAGAGGGATAGTTTGCAGCCTTTAGACCTCCAAGTAAAAATGTTAAGTCTTCGCGATTTAGGTAAATAACTCAAACAGAGCAACAAGTTTTCACGTTATACTCTGAAAATAACTGATGCGAACGGGCGCCGAGAACCAATCATTAGGCAAAGCTAACATTAATAACCCTATTAAGCAACACATATCTCACAACTTTTTGTTGCAACTACCTTAAATACAACATAAACAAAAACAAAGACTGGCCCAAAATTTTAAGTAGACAAAGATGTGGGCGGAGCTGTTTTTTAAACGGAAAGAGAGAAAAGGCCGCAAGCACCGCCGAAGCAGCACATGCTTCTATGTTAGCCCGTGGCACTCGAGGCCGTGGGCTAAGACTGTCCGTTGGGAAATGGCCGGTCGGTTGCATCCGCACTCAATAGTCAGTGTGAGGTCGTGCTATCGGAGAACAGTGTGCATCCGAACACACTTTTCCCAGCAAATGTAGTTCGGCAGAACGCAACTGACGAAGCCTGCCGGACGCCCTTTTACTCTTTGTCCGCGCATACCAAAATGCAATTATCGTAATTTGACCGAAAATACAGAGCCAAGTAGTAACATCCATCATGGGATAACAATACAGTAATGAAATATGCTGGACAAAGGATACTGACCGCACACCTAATTGAAGTGTGAAGTTACTGATAACGAATGTTGAGCAGAAAAGTGTATTTTTCGGAATTGAGAATTGAAAATGAGGCGATCGTCAGATGCACCGAACTGCCTGGAGAGAGATCATGTTGACGTCGAGCAACTGTCGTCGCGCACGTGAGTGACATAAACCGATTCCGGCGTTGCCATCGAGCCAAGTAGCGGTGTAATTTGGCTAAAAGCGGAGGTGTGGCCTATCAGGACTTAAACTACACCATGTCTCGAGACTGAAACAGGCTAATGAAAAGGTGAAGGTCGTGAAAGCGGTCTGTCGGTAGACGCTAGGTGACATATTCGTGTTCTATATGTCTCATCGGTCTGCAGCCCCACTACCATCGACGCTAGCGAAGCGGGTCGGTCATTCCGGCCCGCGAGGGGGCCGCTGTCGGCATCACGGACAAAGCGAGCGGTTGTGGGGTATGTATGTGAGGGGGGTGAGCAAAATTGAAGTTCGTAGCATCTTCATGGGAGATAGGCGCAACAGGAAATGGATCAAATTGAGAGTGGCAAGGCATATACAAAAAACTGGCAGTAACTGAACTGATAAAACGCTATTTCAGAAGATTTTCTAGAAAACTACGGTTTTATTCTACTTTTAGAGAGAAAAGGTAGTCCGCTTCAAGCACACAACATCCGTAATGCCATGTCTAGTCCAGGGGTATACTGCCAGCGACGGTCGTAATCTGTTATCCGTTCTAAGACGGATAGTGAGCCGTTTAGGGATTGAAAACCCTAAAAAGAACCAATTCCATTACCATGAGGAATGGCTAGCCGTAAATAACCCAAGATACAGAAACTGAAAAAGCGTTGTTTGCTAATGGCACCAGGCAGAAAAAGATCAAATGGCCTGTGGCGGACACTTTAAGGCACCATCTAGCTTGCCTGAGGGGTGTATGAACGGGTCTTCCAGGCAAATTGTTTCGTCAATGTATCGATGGTCTGGCGCTACTACCGAACGTTTCCAAACAAACAATGCACACTTTGCATAGACAATCTACGATAAAAAAAAAGGGTCATATACTCTGGGTACAGTGACAAGATACGTGCATTAGGCCCTCCCGCGATCGTAGACAAAGAACTTGGTTTCTTGTTATCGCGTGATAATGCTAATCATACAGTAAAAAAAGATATCGGTATGCGTATGACATGAATATAAAGAAGCTCGATATGTTGCATAGAGTACATAACCTTTTTTACGATTATTGAATGCAACCAGTCATGGTCAAGCAACCGAAACAAATCGCAGGTGACCGGACTTGAGTTGTTGCGGAACCTGAGCAGCTCTGCTGAAAAGACTGAAGGACACGCGCCTGTAGGTGTGGTAAGGAACCTCAAGTTGGGTACAATGAGATTGCGATAGTGTGCACACCGCAAGCGACCATACGTAATTCCAGTAGCCCTTGACAAGACGTCAAACAACACCAGCCAGACTGTTTCCAAGCGGTTATTCGTTGCACCAATACAACAACTACGGGCAACGTCTTATCGCGGAACAACTTTTTAAACTCTCTTTTTCCGTGTAATGAATAAAAAACAGCAATCATTCTTCGATGCGCACGGCTGAGACGGCAACTTTGCATCGAAGTAGTTAAACGGTTCATTGTTTACCAGGTATGCCATAAAATGTTTGTTCGTGAACTTTTCACGCATCCTGTAGATTAATTGTCAATGTAGGTTGTATATTGTCATGTAAATAATTTCAGTAATCAAGCTGCAAAGGCTAAAAATACGTTGACCGTTTTGTTCGCAACAATATTACTTTTAGTATACCGCTTTACTGAGACAATCGAATTTTAAGATTTTCAAAAAGCTATGTCTAAGCAATTAAAGCCTAAGTTCAAGAAGTTTAAGGCATATATAAATGGTTTTTGTAATTTACGCCTTTCATTAAGTTTAAATAAGTTATTGGAACAAATGCATGTCTTTATTAATTAGAAACTGTCAAACAGTATGAAACATTGTAAATATACAAATATACCATTATTAACAATATGAGTAATCATAATATTATTGCCGATTAAGAGGAATTTCTTCATCTCCTCTTACCTTGTGTACTTTTTGGGCATGGTAGCGACCAGGACGGATTAGTCTAAAAGCCAACATTAGCAGTTGAAAACAAAAAAAAAGTTTGGTACCTGTAGTAAACAGTTGAAATAATTGCTGCTATTAATGACAATACAACAAATAGTAGAAACACAATAAGAACTGAAAATAAGATATGTGAATCAAAATCTTTGCGTGGCGCCGGTGTTGTATGTTCCTTCGCACGTGTGCGAATGGCTTTGCTGTTAGGCGCTAATCTCCGGAAATAGTCTTCATTAAAGTCGATCTGTTCAATGTCAATGTCAGGCTCAATTGGTGGTGCCATGAAACTTTTTCCCTCATCTAGTGGAATATCATTTGAATCGAGTTCAATAATCGGTGCCAATGTTGTTGTTGAGCTTGTTGTACTTATTCGATCATCATCGTATTCATCATTCATTCCATTTTCATCAACTTCTGTTACATTTGTCATGTCAGATTTTGTTGTTGTTGTCGGTGCCTCAGTTGTAGTAACAACCGGCTTTGGGCATACTGAATCTTTAGTGAATGGATCCGCACGTAAAATTGAAATAGTTCCATGCTGGTCATGAACGCATTGGACAGTATCAATGTCAGTCACCTTAAAACAAACCATTGCATACATAATAAATTTTTTATCGCTTGCCTTTTCGCGGTTCTTTGACTTATATAGCCATGTTTGGAAAGCCGTTTGATTGTTTCCACATCCGCAGTCAAAACTTGTGTGGTTCCCTCCGAGCGACACTTTTTCTAACGTGTCAAACACCTCTAGCACGCTTTCCGTAGGGTCTTCAAGCTCATTGTCACGCAACAGCAGGATCTTTAAGTTTTTCATGTCTTTTACGTCGCCTTTATGAACACTCATAAGACGATTCATACTGAGATCCAGCACATTGAGTTTCGGGAACTGATTCAGCAAAGTTTTGTTCAGATAAGTAATGCTGCTGTCAGACAGGTTGAGTAGTGTCAAAAAGTTTTTACTGCCGAGTTGTGCCAAGCCCTTGTCGCGCCACATGGATCCAACCAGATGCAATTCAGTGACGCCTTCAGGCACGTATCGCATCCTATCCATTCGGACGTTTTCACACGACACAACATTCTGACCGAGCTGTAATTACAAAATTATGTAATGTTGTCATTGCATGATGTTTCTCCTTACTTTCGTTGCATGTGCTCCAGCGCTGCCATAGCAGAAGCAACCAGCTGGACAAGAGCGATAGCATTGACATGCCTGCTTTTCCTCACAGCATTTACATCCATCAAGGCAATTTGAGTCGTATTTGCATAGAAATCCGGATCTCAGGTCAGCATCAAGCAAACTAACATTATTTGTGGAATCCAATATGTGTGTACAAGATACGTTTCTGATGTCGGATATAATCGGTGATGTCTAAAAGATTGTATTGTTGTTAACTTAAAATAGATACAAAGTAGTAAAGTCGGATAAACCTTCTTTTGCGGATGTAGCATCCAATAGTTCTCGCAAATGCATTTCAACGGATTTCCGGCTAAGAAAAGTTGTGTTCGATACTTTGTCCGATTGACTTCAAGGGCTTCTTCCACAACTTCAGTGAGTTCATTGTTACTTAAAATAGTCTTTTAGACAGACTAGAGAGGAAAAAACTTTTACCGAAGATCAATCATTGATAATTTCTCCATCTGTCTGAAGGCGCCATCTTGAATTTGTGTGATTTTATTGTCACTTAAGTCAATGACGCTCAGCTGGCTCGGCAGCTGGTTGATCGACCCCGTTGTCGCGATAAACTCGATCTTGTTGTGAGACAGATCGAGTCGGCGTAAACTACTGTAAAAGTACACATTAAATGAATGTTCTTGCACATCAATGACTCACGCGGCGCTTTCCGCAAAGCTGTGCAATGTTGTTAGGCGATTGTGGTCGATAGTTAGATCCGTCAAGTTCTTCGGCAATCGCCGGAAGTCAATATTTTCTATCAAGTTGTGGCTGAATGATACCACCTTCAACTTATTTGATGCACTCAATACATTGGTCAAGTAGCGGATTGAATTTCGACTCAGATCAAGTTGGAGTAAATTGGATAGTCGGAACAATGCTTGTGGTTCCACGCCAAGTTTGTTGCCCGATAGATCAAGAGACATGAGATTTTTTAGATCTTGAAATGCTATCGCTGGGATGTCTGCGAGATCGGCGTTTTTGATGATTAAGCTGTACAAATTGTGCATTCCCTGCAAAAATGCTCCCCGTTTTCACGGTTTTTCTTTAGCAAAAAAGACATACAAAAAGTAAATCTGACGGAAGTTTGCCCATTTTGCATCGGTCAATTTCGAGTCTATCAAGTTTGCGCAAGCGTGCAAATATCCGCGGTGGTGGGCTGACATGTTGAGCGCTTTTATGACTGCATCGAATAGTGAGGGTGCGTACGCTATCATAATGCCGTATTGCTTCAAGATTCGATGAATTGATCTAAAAAAAACCTAGCATACTGTCAATATTTTTTCGACTTTATGCTTTTTCTTACCTGAGCCCATCGACAGCTTAAATGCATGCTTTTTTCGCCTTCGGTCGGATCGGCATAACATTGGCATTGTTGTGGACAGATAAACGCGACCAGGCCCTTGACATTGAGCAAGATTCCAAAAATAAGAAGGAAGCATAATCGCATCCTGAAATCTCAAAGCTCAATGATGGCTTAAAGACAACATTGCAAATCAAACGCGCGACATGACTAACTGTCTACAGTCAAAAGCGATTGAATGGACATTTTTGTTGGGGTAACTGGGTGCAATTTGTCCAAATCCGGTCTGGATGAGTTTCCGGACGGTTAGAATAGGAACACTCCGGGTCCAGGTACAAGTCAATGCCGCGTGTGTCACCACTTCCATAAGAGTTTTGACGTAGTTCACTTATACAGACTAAAAAGAGTGTCTGCGAAATAACAACAAAGTTCACTTTTTATGTGTGAATTACTGCGAGAGAACGAATCTAATGTAACAAATAAACAAAACCCTTGCAAAAGCAAACCAAGCGAAACCAATTTTAAAATGGTTTTGTAAAGCCTATTTTGCCTGAGGTTAACAATGGCTCACTCCTAACGTCTAGAAGGCTGATTTTCCAAATAGCGAAGATGGTGCTTTTTGCTCCTTGCCGCATCTTTGGACAATCGGTCGCCTCCCGCATTGTCCCAGGAGAATCCGAAGCCGAAATTTAGAAAAGGCCAAGATGCGAAATATGTGCCACTTCTGTCGCTTGCCGCACGACAACTATTCATTGTTACAGGATTCAAGGGAGCATTTCGTTGCAGATTGGCCTTCGTTGATGCTGTCGTTGGCCTCTGTCTGCGCGTATCTCTTCGTCTTTGGGCAGATGTTTAGAGCGGTCACCCGTCAAGTCACGACGTGCATGATAAATGCTTGGGGACATGAATACCATGTTGATGGTCAAGATGCTCAGATAACTTTGTTGACTAGCTAACGTTCCTTATGGCAATCTGTGTTATAATTCTTCGGGAACGGCCGTTTATTTCGGCGTCATTTCCAAAAGTGGAAACACACGATGAGCATGACTACTGAGGTTTTTCTATTAGCTTCGGCGCACTTGAAGCCTTCGAAACAAGCAACGAAGACGAAGAAGCACCAATTGTCAGTGTTAATTGTTTTTTGTTTCAAGGGTGCGACGACATTGACGAAATTGACTCGACCGCACAGTATGTTATAACCAAACGGCATTCCGTTCCAGACGGCTCATTTCAACCAAGACAATTTGGTCCCAATGGTGGCTGGATTTAGATTGTCTTTTCCGGAACAATTGCGCTTCTTAACAGCTGACATTGTCATTCCATGTCTGGCTTAACCACGCAGCTCTCGTCATTCATTAACATGCATTCTAATCGATTAGGTTTCTTCTCCACTACTAATAAACAACATGCGGATAAACTTTTTGTTCTGTTTGATGTCGCACGCGCCATATTTTTTGCTTAACCTTGGCCATTTCATATTCTCAACCGCCGAAAAGTCATTGTCATAAGTAGCCCGTTCTGTCGGCTGCCACCCACAGCCGAATACCACGCCATATTCAGAGAAAATTGCCTGCGTACGGCATTTGCATTATTAGTTTTTGCTATTATATTTGTATATTTAAAATAGAACTTGCGTTTTACTATTTTTTTATGCTTGTATGCCACTTTTTACTATGTTTATGCACCTTTTCAACTTTATTAACACTTTCTTGCAGGTAATGGCGCCCGTGTGCAACACAGTATAATGCCAGTAATTGAATACAGTAAGCCGTTGGCTTTGGAATGGATCATGATGATCGCCCTTGGCACGGTCATCCTATGTGCACTGCTTTTTGTACTAATTAAACGCGGTTTGGTATTCTTCTAACATGTCAGTTGACGTGTTTATTTTGTGAAACACATCATCTTGTCCAAGATTAACTAACGTAAAATAAATGTTCTCTCATGTCGTGTTGAAATGATATTAATAGTATAAATTCCTCGAAAAAGAGGGTAATATATGAGCCTCGTCGAGCGTCGTTATACTGGTGATAAATTACCGTGTGAATTGAAGTGTGCAACCCCAAAATTAACCTCTTTGATGATTCTGAGTGTTTACGTAGACAACTTGATTGAGGATGGTAGCAGCAAATATCTCGCAACTACGAAACAACACACGCAAGACGTCGTTCTGCAAACACCGAAACAATAAATAAATGAATCGATCAAACATAGTAGACGAGACTGATGTGAGGTTAGGTTAGCCACTCGGCCAATGTTATGGGGTTATAACCAACCTCTTGACTTGAGGTGGTTGACCTTTTCTAGCTGTGGTTGAGCGCTCAACTGAAACTCTGATTTCGATTAATGGCTAAACATCTTCTTTAATGTCCTCCTTCTTCGTGTTACATTTTCCCTTGTTTGATGCGGTGTTACTCGTAATTGGAAACATCCTTTCCGACTTTGCCCAGTGTCAGCAGCCGTTGCCGACATCTGGCAGACTAAGAATGATTAGAAAATTAGTTATAGATCCGGGCGGAGTTTCATTTCGCATTAAAGTATTTGCAAAGGTAGGAAGTAAAAAAAAGTGCGTAGAACTCGATCTGCCTAACAGAATCAGAGACTGACGTTTCTAATGCGTTCGTTTGTATTAATATAACTTGACTTTTGTTTGTGTTTTCTTGCTGTGGCGACCTCGTCGTGCAGTTGTCCGCAGGCATCGCAAGAAACGACAAAAAGTTTAACAAAGATTAAATCATCCTCTGTCGTTGGTTCGTTCGTTTTTTGCCCGTGTGCGTGTCGAGAGTGCGCCGCGGCGAAGTGCCAGCTTCTTAAAGGCATCTTGTTGAAAAGTTTTGAATTATATTTCTGCCACCCCTGTTGATGTTCCTTTGAAGACGCATAAACGCAGTAAGTGCAAATCCCAAGTTTGACCCCAAATCAAGTCTTTGTAGCCCTTGCCATGTACATGGCGTCAGCGACTATGAAGCATTCAGAAGTACCATTGTTGAAGAGCCTCCCGTTTTTGGGGTTTCTATTCACCGACTCCCGACTTTTTTGACTTTTCTTTCACGACTTCCGCATGGGTGACTAAATTGTGTCGCCCAGGATGCTTCGACAAAGGTGCTCTCACTGCGACTCTATGCCAAAAAGCAACCCCCCGAAGCAGCCGCACACGGCCCACGTTTTTTTCACGTCAATCCTTGCCGTGCTCGACGGGGCGGGCAAAGACCCCTGCAATATGAGGTGAGATCGGCGCGCTACTGCCATGAATCTTTTAAAACAATAATCCCAATGCATGTGTGATGTGATGACGGGTGCGCTTTTTGGTAAAAAAGGAGAGTAATGTCACTGGGACGTTTAAACGAGGCAATACAATTCCCCAACGGCTTTTGTCCTGAACGCGTGCTTTTCGAATACCCTGCCTGCATCCATCGCGTATTCTCAACTATTTCGTTCCGCATTTAGCGCTAGCAAGACTGTCAAAGCCGCTTCTTTCCGCCAGACCCCGAGCATTCAACGCTGACATGAAAAATAGTGGTACAGCCAGCGAAGCCTCAACTTCATGGTGGTCCCTGACGCCATGCCGTCGAAACATACTTCTTTAAACATTTTATGTGTTGCATGTGTCTTGGGTCCTTTTCCCTTTCCATTTTCTGATAATGCATAATATTCTTGGTCATTTTCGGCTTAGTTTGCTAGATTGACGTTGCCGCCGAAAATCTGCAAAAGCCAATTTATGCCATTGTTGAGGCAGATGGCTCCAGACAAAGGCTTCGGCCCTTCACTAAAAGGCCCGGGTCTATACGATGTCGTTTTAATCAGCGTTTTACCCGCTTTGCCATCCATTTGCATCTGAATTTATCACATTCTTTTGAGAAGCATTGGCAAAATTTGAAAAGAAAAACGAGGTGCACTTTTTTCCTTTTAGGCCTAGCGGAAATGGCCGTGGCTTTACCGACGAAGAGCATCGTTATGGCTAGCTAGACCTCTGGGACCGGGTCGAAGACATCAGTTTCGAGAGAAAATCGACCGGAGTCGTTGGTTGCTTCAGGGCTCGCGGTCGACTTCTTCGACTTGTTGACGGATTGGCACACAGAACGTCGACATATCCCCGGGTGCCCCACGTCTAATTTATGAAAAAAAGAGTGTAACAGGAGCCTGGTGGTGACCCTGGAGAGCTTCTCACTTGACTTCGTGTGGCACTGCCGTCAGCCAAGTAAGCGAGATGCGGAAAGAGATGCCCCTTCCAAGCTTGGTAGTTTGCCCTCCCGTCATTGTGTGGCGCATCGATTGCAACCTGAGCCATGAGAAACGAGTGACGAACCAAATATAAAAAAATCGGCCCGCGCTGTCTTATCCCGGGAGCGCCGTATTCGCCACACGCAGTCTCGAGCCCTGAGGCCATTTTCCGAACCGTGCAAGAAGGCCTTTTTTCTTTCACTCCTTTGTTCCTGCAAGCCCGGCAACTTGGCTATTTTTCGTTGAACCAGCCTTGCGAGTGGTTTTTCCAAATCGTTTTACCCTCTCTGCGAGAATGCTGTTTCCTTCCTCAGGCGTCGCTCATCAATCATAGTCGAGCTTTTTACTGAAAGATGTTTTGCACGTCTCACGCTTTTCGCGTCCGGTATCCTTTGTGCCTCAGGCCATAGGCTTCAGGACAGTGTTGGGTAGCGGACCGAGTTCCGGACCGGACATCGGACATTTCCGGAACGGATATGTCCGAGAAATGTCCGATCATCTAAAACTTATGTACCTACCCATCGAGCAAGTGTTTTTGAGCTTAATTTAACCAAAAATGATAAAATCAGCAGTTATTTGATATCAGTGTCGGATAACGGTTAAAGTTCCGAATCGGACATCGGACATGTCCGGACATGTCCGGACATTTCCGGAACTAAAATGTCCGATGTCCGATCCGGTCCGGCAAATTCGGTCATGACCCAACACTGCTTCAGGAATGCCCAACTCTCGCTAGTTCCATCCCTCACGCCGGTCAAGCCACCTGTACCCCTCGAAGGAGCGATTCGTTAGCCTCCGCAAATGCAATTGGCATAAAAATTGATCCCATCGAATTCTCTTTCAGCCTGCCTTACTCCTGATTGCCGAGGGAGTCTGGGCAGGCTATGTCGATGCTTTTTTTCCACACTCATCTTATTTGAGTGAATAAAAAACCGCTCGTTGCGACATCCTGTGATGACTGCCTACGCGGTTGTCGGCCATGTTCCGTCGTCAAGATGGACTTGATTGTGCCGACTTGAGCACTGCTTCCGGAGGATGTCGCTTTGCTAATGGCAAATGGAGCGCAACTCTTTCCAGCACCGCTCTTTTTTCCATTCTTGTGTCCTGTACATTTGAGAAGAAAAAAGCCTCGTACATACGTCTAAGGAGGCCTTATACAACAAAGTTATTTTTTGACGTCTATGTACGCCCTCGCGTTCTTCGTGGAGCTACTTCAACAGTGCTAAGACCATGACGGGCCAATGCGGGACGACGATGGCGGCAAAATGTGAAGAGGAACAAAGTACTGCTCTTCAGAATTCCCTGCTGGCACCCCACCAAAGTAGCTTTTCTGTAGCGGGTATGTGAGTTGTCATACTGGCCCTCAGGCAATGTCGAGTCTCGTCTCGAAGCTGTAACACAGCAGGAGTCTTGACGCGTCTCGCGCGCACTGAGATGTCGGAAGCAGCGTGAATCAGGGGCAAGAGGCAACCATGAGTAACCTCCCCACCGTTCCCGATTAACGTCAGCAATCATTGCAAACGATAGACTGTAAAAAAGTTCTGACTTCATGTTGGTCTTGATATCTATTTCACTGACACGTTTACTAACTGAGTAAGAACCAATTTTATCGACGTAGACCTTGGCGAAAAGGTTTGCCCCGACCTAGCTGTGCGTAAGAAAAATTACAAACCGACGGATGTCGAACGACTTTAGGGGCAGTGAGAGATGGCGTCACTTTCGTTTTACGTTGTTCAATGCTTTTCTGTACGGGTTGATCGTCAGGGGTGAGTGCAACATCAACGATCAATGCGTTCCCGAAAGGGTTGAGTCAATCGTTGTTAAAAGACTTAACCGGATAGAAGTAGGTGCTCTCGTTTTAGAAAAACAGTTTCGTTCCGTGTTTGTCGCAGTCGTTTGCATTTTATGGGGACAAGGACAGAAAAAAAACGACAAGAAAAAAGAAACGTGCGTACGTGTGGACCCGCGCGTTTTGTGTGGAATCGTGCGTGCAGGTCCACTGTGGGGCCGTGCGACGTCGTGTGTAACGCACTGTGAGGAAAAAGTGGTTGAGGAGTACACTAGCCGAAGCGAGACAACACGAATGGCCGGGGCATTCGCCTCCAGCAACAACGGGCGACTCCCCTGCGTGGCCGTTGCAGGCGACATGGACCAGCCAGTGAGACTTTTTGCGTGGAGCTGCCATTGCTTCTGGCGATATTTGGGTGCCGTTTTTGAGTGCAGGCACTTTGGACCCGGCGAGTCCCTTCGCGTCGCGCATGTGTGGGAACCTCTTGCTTTTGGCTTTACAGCCCGAGAACAAGGCAACCATGGGGGTGAAGCTTCGTCACGGAGAGCGCCGGGGAATGCCTCCAGCCAGCAAATACCAATCTTGGCGGGAAAAAAAGCGATGCCGATGGAATCGGCGATGCTGCTATGCTGTCCCGTTGACTGCACCAACGACATTCCGGACAGTCGTTCGACGACTCTCCGGCCAACATATCCTTGTAGCGCCGCCGGCAACGTGTGTTTGTCTGTTTATTGTTTTTTGCGAGAGTAGTAGTACCTCGGCAAACCTTGCCTAAAGGACATCCTGACACGTCTGCCAGCATCTTGGGGCGACAAAAAGTGACACGACGCAGCGTAGAAAGAAACTTGGCAACAAGTTGGACCTCGTTTGTCGTCGTATCAATAGGTTGTCTATGTTTAGTTCTTTGCTCTTGGTCTCTCGCCGCCCGCAAGGTGATACACAAATCGGCTTTTTCCCTTCCGCGTTTTTGAATGCTCTTATCGCTGATACCACTTTTAAAAAGGTAAACCCCTTCCATTAGCACTCGCGTTTATATATTTTCTCGCGGTTATTAATAGTTCAGGTTAATAGGATTTGTTTTTCAGGCCCAGTAGCCAATGCATTTACTTAATGTCGCTGCGTCTGCGACCCGGCTTTGTTGCTGCACTGTCTGTTCCATGCATCAACGTATTTGTGTAGCATAACAACACCTACACGCCTGTTGTTTTTTTGTTACTAACAGGAGTAGTATCTGCAATGCGGCCATCCCATCGTAAATAAGTCCCTAAAAATCGCCTTTTAGTGTGGCAGGCTAGTTTATTGATGATGTTCACTAGCTGGCATTCAAATTGAAATATGACGGCTTTGGGACGGGAATATGTCCATTTTTTTCTCGTCTTTTTTCATTTTCCTAGTCAAAACGTCTGTCTCACTCTGCCAAAGTGGGTACCCTTCTCGTCGACTTCCAAAAATTGCATTTTCGTTGTCCTCGTTCGCGTAAAACATGTCTTTAGCAAAACCAATTCGCGCGTTTGAATCTTGTTGCGCAACATCAACAATGCAATAATACTGGCCAAGGGGCAGGCGCTGCGGTTCGAAAACAATGTCACCGCTGTCGGCAAAAGCGGGCAATGCCCCTCGCAAACTGACGGGTTCGCGCCCGCTTTTGCGCAAAATCGTTGTTCGGCTACGTTTTTTACTTTTTGGAAATTTTTCATTTTGGCTGTCGCATCCCCGACACATCGGAAGCGATGCCCAGGTTTTTGTGGCATTCATGCCACAGACTAACTGGCTTCCACTTTGACTTATCGTCCTCCCAGAATCCCTCGTTTACTTGATTTAAGCGCTAGCGGCGCCAATTTTCACGCGGCTTGTAGACGCATTAAGTGCTGCCTTTTCGTACATTTTTCACGTTCGACATTGGCATTTCTTCATTCTCATTATTTTTTAAACACGAAATCTCGTCTGTTTTGTTTTGGCAACTACCAATTTTTGATGTTTGAAGAATGATTCGACTATATATCAATATAACGCGTTCTTTTCATTATGACACACTGGCGCCGTGTGCTGGTCAAAATTCCTGGCAAGGAATACGCTGTTCATGTTTCCGCTCGCTTGCTGTTCCTCTATATATAACGTTGTTGTAGGTGGGACCACCTTTCTTAGATTTGCAATACGACAGCAATAACAACCATATCAATATTAATGTGGTACTCGACCAAGTTCCCCTAACGCTCAAAACTCGCGCTTTTTTTGCGGTTTTTCACTTCTCACTGATTTTCGACTTTCAGTGAGTTTTATTTTGTTTACTTCGTTTTCGTGTGCAGATGCTCTCCTTATTTTTGTATTCCGATTTCGATCCCTTGCCCTCTGCTCGGAACATAGCTTTGTTAGCCGCATGCGAGTGTCGTTTGGTGAAAGCCGCGACATCCCCCCCTGCGCCCTCGAATCAATGTCCGATGCGCCGCAGTTTGCGGTGATCGTTGAGGCTAGCTCGAATTCGGCCGATACACCTTAACCCACATCGGGTCGCGTCTGGGTCGACGACCTCTTGTTCCGCGGTAGCTAAAAAGACTTTAGCCTGGGGCTGCTGTTGCTGTCATCGCCCTCTGCCGCGTCGCAGAACGATGACACTTATCCAACGTCTAGCTTATCATTGCATAGCCTTCGCGAAAAAAGCTTCTCTCAACTTGGGGCTCTATTCAACTGGGATATATCTCCGCCTATTGTCAAAGTTTATAAAATAGTTTTGCTGCTTTTTTCCCCTATCAAAACACTAAAATCGCATGTTTGCGAACGCAATGCAACGGGGTGTCAAGTATAGGCGGGGGCTCTGATCTATGTGCCTGGAGCTTATTTCGCGAGAGACCTCATAACCTGTGGCATTGAGGCAAGCGAGTGAAACGACCTCGTTTGTTTAGCCCCCACGGCTTGCTCTCAATCATGTAATTATTCGACGCTATTTGAGTGTTTCGAAGGCGAAAACTAGGCCATGATTCGCTGAACTGTTGTCGCTGGTTATCTGGCAGTGTTGATCAAAAGTGTCGCCACCAACACTTTGTGGCTCGGAATCGATTCCCGGGTCGCAGTCAAATATTTGTAGTTGTTGACGCTTACCGTCCGGAAGGTGGAGGCAAAAACATGCCAACGTCTCAGACGATGCGAGCAGCTCCTTCGCCCCCCTCAACGCAATGGCTTTCTAAAGTCGTTTTTGCGCATACACACATATATGTCTGCGTGTGAAATACATAATAAACGAAGGGTATTAGCTCCAGGGCACAAAAGCCATTTTTTGGGCACAGGTACGCCAAGGCACCATAACCAGGTGAACGAGGAATGGCTTCATTCTGAGGTGTCGAGTCGGAAGAAATTTATTACAGGCTACCTACCAGTGGAATAGTCTGGCTCACGCCTGTCAAAAATTTACACCTCGCTTGTCCGTATTTGTCTCGACAAGGTGCAATTACTCCTATAACGAATGTTTTCGCCTTCCTATAATTTTTGCATATTATGTTTCCTCTCTGCGCTTGCCAGGCGTTTTTTTCCGCTTTGACGGATTAGTGATTTGGGTTACGCGCGGTCAGCGTGTCGCTCGTGGCTCATGTCCTCCCGACGATTTCTCAATTGCGTGTATTGTTTGCCCGTGGATCTACCTCTCATAACGTGTGTATAGTCCTACGATTATCTTTTTACAACGTTGCAGGCTGAACCATCTTCACATGGAAGAAGAATAACGGTCCAAGATTCGTGTAAGTGTACCGCCTTCCGTTTCCGCCTTATCTTTATTAACGCAATCAAACTTTGCAGAGCTTGTTTTTATGCCGGTTTTGTTAACTCGCGCTGCATAGGTGGACTCAAAACACCCATTTCTTCTAAGAACGAACGATGAGCGGCTCCGAGTATGGCTGCACCGTGGAGGAGCTCAAGAAGCTTATGCTCGCTCGCAAGCATGAAGGCCGAGAACAGATTGACGCTGATTACGGCAGTGTAGAGGGCCTTTGCGCCAAGTTGCGTACCGATCCTTCCACTGGTATCCCCAACAACCCGGAAGAGCTTGAACGTCGTCGTGCCGTCTTCGGAGCGAATGAGATCCCGCCACATCCGCCCAAATCCTTCTTAACCTTGGTTTGGGAAGCTCTTCAGGTTAGTTTCCGCTAAACCAATATTATTGTACCAAAATTATCGTTGATCTGGATGATCGACATTTGTCAATGTTTGCGCCAGCGTTTTGACGTTGTTTAGGCTCGGTACTTTCTGATATTATCGGGGCGCACCTTGGGGAGAAGATGGCGACGTTTTAATAGCATTTTCCCATTTGATGACGCAAATACATTGGCGATTGCTGATTTTTTGGAGCGGGAACCGCGTCACAGCTTTAGACCTTTCTGACACTTGTTTGTATATGTCGTGATCACGAACCTAAAGAGCGAGATAAGCCGAACACACGTTAGTCCGGTACGCCGACCCCTCATTTTTTATGATGGCCGTTACGGAAGGCTACATCAAAGTGGGTGTCGGTGACGCTGCCGACCGTGTCTCAATATATGAATATTGACAGCACGAATAACTGCAAGTGTGCCTAGATGGTGTAAGCATATTTACGCATTTTTGACGTAGTAAGCCCATCAGCTGCCGCCAAACGGTTCAGTGCCTTGAGCTTTCGTAAAAAACCCCGAAGCTAGCTTGCCTTTCGGTTGTCTGCTTTGCCGTTGCGGTCGACACCACTGCCGCCAACGACTTTTCCGAAAAATGTGTTGTGGGAAGCCGGCAACGGCAAACGAACTGCCTTTACAATTTCTGTGCGTTCATCCTTGTCTCGCAATGGGCTCCCCTATTGGGACAGCTGTTGTTGCCCGAGCTCATCGGACTCAATTCTATCCTCAAAGTTTATGCCGCATCTTCACGAATGTGGCGGGCGTCCCGGCCGACTTTGCGAGAAGGGAAATGCGCCCGAGTGGGTATTTGAGAAAAAGCCCGTCTGGGTTAAGCAACGAGGAAGTGATTGCCTTAGTTGAAACAGCAAAAAATGTTATGGCAATGGGATTACATGTCGCAGTTTATTAAATATGGCGCAAACATGACAGAAAAAACCCGCAAAAAGACGATTGTGAACATAAATAACGGTAAATCACTTTCAGGATGTCACACTTGTAATTCTTCTGGTCAGTGCATTAGTGTCGCTGGCTTTGTCGTTTTACAGACCTTCCGATGATGGCTCTGGAGGTTTGTTTTCATTTGTGTTTTTTATCGGGGGTCATTGAATTGAATTGCTTGCTGTCAAGCGAAGTTTCATTTTTGTTTTAACGATTGATGGCCGATGAAAAAGCACGGCACGTCTGCCGTAATGATTGACGTCATTAGTTGAGAGACATGTCAACGACGCTTTTTTGTCTTTCCGCCCGTCAGACATCAAGCAAATAGATCAATTTCACTTGCCTTTATTTTTAGATGAAAGTGAGGGATGCAAAATGTAAAAAAGGCTATAAGCAATTGGTTGAAAAATAAATAGGCGCATTATTTACTGTACTATATTTACATTTTTCAGCGGGAGTTGACGAGTCGGAGCACGATGCTGGCTGGATTGAGGGTGTTGCCATTCTCATTTCTGTCGTTGTCGTCGTTTTGGTCACGGCTCTTAACGATTACACGAAGGAAAAGCAGTTCCGAGGTAACGTTCGAAACGTGAAATCATGGGAAAAGCAATAACATGACATATTTTACAGGATTGCAAGCAAAGATCGAAACCGAACACAAGTTCTCCGTTATCCGTGGTGGCGACTCTGTCCAAATCGTCGTCAATGAGCTTGTCGTCGGTGATGTCGCTCAGATCAAGTACGGTGATTTGCTGCCCTCTGATGGTGTCCTCATCCAGGCTAATGACCTCAAAATCGATGAATCCTCGCTCACTGGTGAATCCGATCTCATCAAGAAGTCGGTCGAACACGATCCGATGCTCCTTTCCGGCACTCACGTCATGGAAGGCAGTGGTCGCATGCTTGTCACCGCCGTTGGTGTTCACTCTCAGACGGGTATTATCATGACTCTGCTTGGTGCCGCCAAATCTGTTGCCGAAGAGGAGCGCAAGGCTGCCAAGAAAGAAGGTACGTAATTGCACGGTCTTTTGTCCTCGTCCTGTCTCTAATGTTTCTTATCCTTTGTAGGAAACAAGTCACGTAGGAAAAGCAAGGCTTCAGGTAATTTCGAATTGAACGGTCTTTTGTCTATTGTTACTTTCTGCGAGTGCGTGATTCTGTGAATGAGAGTTTTTCTTTCGAACTTTCCACTTTCTTAACCTGGGTACTTTTGGGGTGTCAAGCTTTATGGGGCTGCTTTCATCCTATCAACTAATCCATCTGTAACACTTCGTTCTTGCAGTTCGTATTCGCCGATCAATCCCCTATACGGGATCTTTCGACGGAATTGGTGAGTTTGTAGGCCAGATTTCCTTCCACCAGAATAGATATTTCTCATACGAACGAAATATCCATTTAAACCGCACTATGTGCTTGCTCGCTCATACTATCTGTACCCTTTTCAATTAATCATTTACTTTTTCTCCCAAAAACAGACGGGGTTGTAGACTTTAAACACGACTAACTAACCAATGTGTGCTAAACATGCCTTATTTTTGTGAAGGTAATTGTAATCATCTGTGGTAGTGATAAGTGACTGGAATCTGTATGTATGTATTACTGGTGTGATTGTGTCTTCGAAGCAGAAACTGTTTTACCTACCTGTGTTGTCTCAAACTTCTCATCCTCTCGCACAATCGATGTTATGGACGCGAATTTCAGGCACAAGTGAAAATAACGCTGCTGGCATTGAGGATGGCACTAGTGAAGCTCTTCTTCAAAAACAGAGTAAGTTGCGCTGGCTGAAATTCAGTACATTTATATTATCATTATTATTTAACGCTGTATGGCTAGATAATTGCATTTTGTTTTCATTTTTGTGGAGTCATTTAAAATGATTATAGTTTATGGAGTAGATAGTTTGTGCTTTTGCGCACTTGTTTTTACTTTGTGTATAGTTTGCTAACGCATAAGTTTGAACATTTCTGTTCCTGTGTACCAATTTGACCTATTGGAATGGAGCATATTTCTTGAGAACTATTAGCTGTTAGTGTGAAATCTGTCAGCTTTTGATATGCTTTTGATATAAGCTACCATTAGGTTAGCTGGGGGCGCATGTTTAGTAAAAAGCGATAGGGTTACTGTAGGCAAGCTAATTTATTCAGTTGCATTAATGATTACTTTTAGCCCTCACGGAATTGAAGAGCGACGGTTTCAACGGATCTGCTGCTAGTGGAAATGGCTCCATCAAGGGTGACGAAAACGCCGGAAAGAAGGATCAATCTGTGCTGCAGGCCAAGCTCACCCGACTTGCCATCCAGATCGGTTACGCTGGTTCCTTCGTCGCTATTTGCACCGTTTTGATTCTTGTCATCCGCTTCATCATCTCCCACTACGCCATCGACGGCTACAGCTTCAGTGTTGCCGATTTCCAGTTCTTCATCAACTTCATGATCATTGGTGTGACCGTTTTGGTCGTTGCTGTCCCTGAAGGTTTGCCATTGGCTGTTACCTTGTCCTTGGCCTACTCCGTTAAGAAGGTTTGTGCCGTTATTTGCCACACAGGTCGCTTAACGCATCATCATGTTTCAGATGATGTTGGATAACAACCTTGTCCGTCATCTCGACGCCTGCGAAACCATGGGTAACGCTACCAGCATTTGCTCTGATAAGACCGGTACCCTGACTACTAACCGTATGACCGTCGTCCAAGCGTATCTTTCTGGTACCTTCTACCGCGATCATTTGCCCAAGTGGGAACGTCTGAACCCCGAAACCGGAAAACTGCTCGTCGAGGCTATTGCCATCAACTCCAGTTATGCCTCTCAAACCATGCTGCCCAAGAAGGAAGGCGAAAGCATCATCCAACTCGGTAACAAGACTGAATGTGCTTTGCTTGGTTTCATCGTTGCTCTCGGCCAAAACTACCAGGCTGTTCGTGATGCTTACCCCGAAAGCAGTTTCTACAAGGTTTACACCTTCAACTCTGTCCGCAAGTCCATGGCCACCGTCATTGAAAACAAGGAAAAAGGCGGTTACCGTGTCTTCGTCAAGGGTGCTTCTGAAATTATGCTTAAGCGTTGCAAGTACATCATTGGCCAAAATGATGCCATCCAGCCGTTTACTTCCTCTGAAAGCGACCGTCTTGTCAAAGAAGTCATTGAACCTATGGCTTCCCACGGTTTGCGTACCATTTGCGTTGCTTACAAGGACTACGTTCCCCAGAAAACTAACAACCCCAACGATGTCGTTTACGGAGGTGAAATTGACTGGGAAGATGAAGCTGCCGTTCTCCACGACTTGACTGCCATCTGTATTACCGGTATCGAAGATCCAGTCCGCCCTGAAGTGCCCGCCGCTATTGAGAAGTGCCAACGTGCCGGTATCACTGTTCGCATGGTTACTGGTGATAACATCAACACTGCTCGCTCCATCGCCACAAAGTGCGGTATCCTCAAGCCCGGTGATGACTTCATCGCCTTGGAAGGAAAGGAATTCAATGAACGCATCCGCGATGAAAATGGTGAAGTTAGCCAAGCCAAGATTGACGCCATCTGGCCACGTCTTCGTGTTTTGGCCCGTGCCCAGCCTACCGATAAGTACACTCTTGTCAAGGGTATCATCGATTCCCACGCCACTGAAAACCGTGAAGTTGTTGCTGTCACTGGTGACGGTACCAACGATGGTCCTGCTCTCAAGAAGGCGGATGTCGGTTTTGCCATGGGTATTGCCGGTACTGACGTCGCAAAGGAAGCTTCCGATATCATCTTGACCGACGATAACTTCACCTCCATTGTCAAGGCCGTCATGTGGGGCCGTAACGTCTACGATTCCATTGCCAAGTTCTTGCAGTTCCAATTGACTGTCAACGTTGTCGCCGTCGTGGTTGCTTTTGTTGGTGCTTGTGCCATCCAGGATACCCCGCTCAAGGCCGTTCAAATGCTTTGGGTTAACTTGATCATGGACACCTTGGCTTCCCTTGCCTTGGCCACAGAAATGCCTAGTGAAGCGCTTCTCAACCGTAAGCCGTACGGTCGTACCAGCCCTCTGATTTCCCGTACCATGAGCAAGAACATCCTTGGTCATGCTTTGTATCAGCTTGTCATCCTGTTCACCCTCATCTTCGCCGGTGAAAAGTTCTTCGGCATTGATAGCGGTCGTTGGGCTCCCCTGCACTCGCCTCCCACTGAACATTTCACCATTGTCTTCAACACCTTCGTTATGATGACCCTCTTCAACGAAATTAATGCTCGCAAAATCCACGGTGAACGTAATATCTTCCAAGTAAGTTTTGATAAAGTGATGACCGATTTGGAATGTTCTACTTTCAGGGCCTTTTCACCAACCCTATCTTCTACACCATCTGGATCGCTACCTTCATCCTTCAAATCCTCATCGTTCAATTCGGCGGTTTCTGGTTCTCCACCGCTAGCCTCAACTGGGAACAGTGGTTGTGGTGCATTGCTTTCGGTGTCGGCGATCTCCTCTGGGGCCAGGTTTGTGATTCGTTTTCAATTTACGGTGTAATTAACGCGCACTTTACAGATTGTCACGTCGATCCCGACAAGCGGCTTGCCGAAGAGCTGGACTATTGGCAGTGGCGAAGTTGAATCTACGGACCACATTCTGAGCGGCGACTACGAAGATGCCGAAACCCATGAAAAGCGGTCCGGTCAGATTCTCTGGATCCGTGGATTGACCCGTCTTCAGACACAGGTTGGTTTTTCTTATACTTTTACTTAACAAACGGTTGTGTTCATTATTAACATTTTGTCGACCGCGGGCAAGGGAAATCTCGAATTCGAATTAGAATCAATTTTGAACAAAACCGGAAGTCTATTTTTTAACTTTGCGTCTTTCTGCTGTTACCCTGAGGGTGCGTTTGGCATACAAGTCTAAAAAAGCCTTACTTCTAAATTTTGCACACTGGATTGTTTGCACTGCGCTCTCTTCTTCCTCCAAACAGGATACCTTTTTGGCTTTGAACCGCGATTAAACGGCTTCTTATCAATATTGTGCTTGTAAATGCGTTCGTCGCACTGTCAAAAACGAACTAATTTGAAAGCATGTTGTTTCATTTTTTCAAAACGAAAGATGAAACTGATACCCTTTATGGTTTTTAAGTTGACTGCACAAAATATTTTTTGTCTTGATCGGGACTGACGTTGCAACTCATGGAATACTTGGGGCTTTTTTCATGCATTTAGCCTACTGATTTTTTCTTCTGTGCAATCTTTTACAAAACCGTGGTTTGAGTGTCTGTTTGCACGCTTTAAAGCTTTTGCTTACTACTTTGCTTTACTTTCAATTGTTTTACGCACCCTTATCTTCCAATTTTAAACATTTCTTGCGACCTGTATTTTATTCGCCCCTCAGGGTTTGCAGTTTTTGTGTCTTTGTGAGTCCATGTGGATTCCGTTTGTATTTTAAAAATGCCCTTTTTTCCTGCAGCTCCGCGTTGTCAAGGCCTTCCGATCTTCCCTGGACGAATTCGATGAACACCACTCGGTAACTTCGACGCAATCGCTCCAATCCATGATTGGCGGGCTGTCCGCTTACGGCGTTGTCGACCACTCTGACAATGCGGCTCCTGTGCCCTCCTGTCTCATAAGCTATCAACGTGCTGCTGGACCCCAACCCTACCCCTACTACCATCATCGCCAAACCATGCCGTCGCCCAAACTAACCGTTTCAAATGGCCATCAAGGGTCTGCCGATCCGGTCCCCTTGGTGCAACATTGGGATCCCAACGGTAGCGTCACCGCCACGACTACAAGCTGGTCGTCCACGCCGCAGGAAGGCAATGTCGCTGCACCCGTCTAAGCAAGCAGTAGTGCCTTTGCAGTTTATGTCGGAATTGTTTTTGTGATGTTGCATCACTGAAGTGTTTAACTGCCATTTTCTTTCCATTTCCTTTTACTTTTGATTTGTTTTGCCTATACGTCGGTCTGCTAATTTGTAAAGTGATGGTTTAACCCCGCTGATTTTGAGTGAGCTGGCGCAAATGGCCCCTTAGGCAAAATTCACAAATTTTAAGCGATTCGTCACTAAAACGTATTATCTAGATTTGATTTTGTTGTTGATTAATGAAAGTTTCTATAATGCTTTCTGATTGTGCGCTTAACGGAATGTTGTTTTAAAGCGCATTATTCCATTTTTGTATTGTGCGTAGTTTCGATGAAAAAGTATCTTCCTCTCTATCTGCTCTATTTTTATTGTTGTTTTTCCTATAATAAAGTGTTTCCATTTGCTTTTTTAAGTAAATTTCGGTGCCTATGCCAAGCTTCTTGCGAATACTACTGATTTCTATTGAGGCTATGCCATTGCTGGATTATTTGCTTTTCGCACCTATATTTTTGATTAGTTTATCCTCATCATTATAAGCCTCGCTTTTAGAAGTATAGTTTTCTAGATTCACAGGTCTCAACGTCTTTTCGGGTGCTTCTGACCAAAATTACAATAATTCAAATAAAAAAAATACGATGAAAATTTGCTCCAACGCGCGAAGCCAAGGCAACAACAAATCCCATGTTGTCATCTTTTTGAATGCATTTGCGAGTCCCCCGGTGACTTCCACTCCAATTTCGCAAATTGATAGCGAAGTTTGGTTTTCCCCTATGGCATACTTTCGCTCGGCACATTTTCTTGACTGTTTTTCCTAGCACGATTGTTGTCATCTGACCCTTCTTTAGGCCTTACATTAGCCAGCAAACGCTTCTTTTAATTGTTTGATGCCTACTTGTCTCTGGTTTTACCTGACTTTTGTATTAATTTTTTCTGCCGATTTTTCCGTTTTTGTTGTTGGCGCAATTATTGACGTAGAGTATGGGCAAATAAAAACTATGACGATTTCGATTTCGGGACATGGTTTGTTTGACTTCATGTTTTTTGTCTCTGTCCTGTGCTGTTCAGTGTTGAGAAAATCTGTCGACTGTCCTTTCGTTTCTTGTGTTTTGACCATTTTGAGCGCGTGCAAGTATACTCTTTTATCAGTAGTATTCTCGTTACCATAGTTGCAAATTTGATCCATGAGTTGCACGTCACCGTTCTTCACCTTTTTTTCACACTTTTGAGTGACGTCTACTGCACACGTGTTTTTGTCGATAACTTTTTTTGCACCGTTGTGGGGGTTATTGTAATTTTACTTGATGTATTAGATCCTAGTCGACGTCGAGGATTCGATGTAGCCCATTTCTCTCGATGACTGACTTCACGGAGGCGAAGTACGCAGACGTCACCCTCAATTGACTAGTTAGTTGAACTAGTTTTGTCCAAAGGTTTTTCATTTTCCCGATTTTAATTATTAGAAATAGTTCAGTGGTCCATGGTCCTTCCGACTGACCTCCCTAAATGTTGGCAATCGTTTTACTATCTTGCCGTCTTACTTTTTGGGACGTTCACACAGTGTTGTTTTGTTTTGGTTACAGGTTATCGGCGGCGAGCGTTCTGACCATCTCATTCCTGTGCCACATAGCACAGCGCCCACAGACCAAGCAGTAAGGACTCCCCCCTTTCAAGAAATTACTTCTAAAATTGTGTTACCCCTGTAACTTACCAAATCTTTCTTTTTCTTCCTTTTAGTGATTTGACCTCTTTCGTTCTGTGTTTGGTTTTTCGTGCCCTCATTTCCGATCCCTTTTTTATAATATACTTCTTCCAAGTATAACGTTTGGTGCCGTGCGGTGGTTGTGGAATGCGTCAAGTGCCGCTCTGTCAGGTCGATTTTTCAGGATTGAGGGCTTATCTTACCCCTTTCAACTAGCCGTTTGTGTTCTCTAATGTCACCGAGTCTAAACTTGTGTGGGGTTCGGCCTGTGGCTTTCGGTTTAGGCGTGCTCTGTTTGGATTGTTAACTCCCTCAACCCCAATGTGCGTTGCTCCTAGACTCTTGTCGGTGCAATAGTACAAAAGCTTAACAACTCATCGCGATTTAGAGCCATCGAAGTCGCATTCTTAGTTGTGGGGTTTCATTATTCCTTTTTCGAAGCCAATGGTTCCAGTTAGCCGATACTTGGCCCGGGTGGGACGTAAGCAGCAGTAATGTTAACCCGTCATTGGCGTTAACACTAATTTTTTGTTCGTGTTCAGTGTCAGTTCACTTTTTGTGCCATTTGTATTTGAAGTAATCAATCAAAAAGTACTGCAAAACGTTTTATGGAGCTTTTTACACAGTAATTTTATTTTCGTGTTTGGATCTCTAAATTTTTGCAAGTATCAACAAGAAACAACAATGCACTATTTGTTTTTTCATGACGATGAGCACAGTTTTGTACTGCTACCTACGTTCGACCGGCCTTGGACTGGAGACTCTTTATAACTAGTTTATGCTTTTGTTTTGATTCGTTTTACACTTTTGTTTTAAACCATTATTAACGTTGGTTGTGTTTGTGGGCTGGAGTATCACAGTAATACCTTTTTAGATTCGTGTTGTCAAGGCCTTCCAACAGGGCTTGGACCGCCGAGAGCCTTCCCTCACCGGACCCAGTGCGTCCCGGCTGCGTGAAATCAGTCGGCAGCTTAAGCTCCAGGTAGAACAAGAAGGTAAAGGTTTGTAATACTTCGTTATTGGTAAACTTCATCGTTACATCTTGCAGGATTGAATCGTTCACGGTCGCATTCTCGCCAAAACGAGGCAGTTTCTTCACTATAATATGCAACAGATGCTACAACGCGTCAAAAGATACATTTTTAACACCTTAACATTTGCGGTATTGTGACCTCCGCATTAAATAGTTGTTAGCTTTAAAATCAACTAGAAGCCTTGGTTGCTGCTGATATTCGACGTTGAGCAAGATTGTGCTTGCTCGCGTCCTTTTTTGCCGCAATACTGCGGATTTTAAATTGAATGCATCCGTCAACTGCCTTGTATTCCCTCCGAATATTTTTGTTTTTTTTGTAACGACATATTGTATACTTGCCGCCTTTTTTGAATGGCATATTTGCACCTTTTTCCCATTTTTTTCTACATTTGCATCTTGTTTGTCTCTTAATTGTTTAACATTTTAAAGTTTTTACGTTAGGCATTAGTAAAATGTTGGTGAAATTAAATAAATTGTTTGACCATGACTTGCATTATCCATCATTGAGTGAGTGTACGTACACATAATTGAAAACACATGAAAGAATGAAATTCGAAGTTAACCCAAGTGTGGAAAAGCACTTTCCAATCACCGAAAAGAGGATCCGACGTCATGTGCCACAGTGTTACAGCTTTACCAACCAACTGTCACATTGTTGTGATTTTAAGGCTCCAGATGGATCCCCACGTCAGATGGCATTTGGAAAAGTACTGCCCAAGTGTCACAATTAAAGCAATATGGGCTTTTTTAATGTACTTCAAAAGCGTCTGCACGCTGTCGATCTACCCTCCCGAATCGTTCGTTCCAGGCCCACATCAGTTTGTGCCTCTTGGCCTTGATGCCGATGACGTTTTGTGGTCTCTCTGGATGAAAGTGGTTTTGGTGGTATCCTATAAGCTTGATGTGTAGCCTTTCCCACCTCCAAACACAGAAATAAAACAGTAGCCCCGACGCTTCGAGAGCACTAAATCAAATTTATGGCGCTTGTCATTGTCAGCACAAAAAGGTTGAATTATTTATCGATAGTCAAATAGCGCGCACATTGCTGCATGTTCGCTTTTAGCCACACATTTTGTTGCGTTTGACCGTGCCCTGGGGCTATACCTGCAAATATACATTGTAAAGTCAGTTAATTTTATTAAATTGCAATTTAGTTTGATCTTTGAATACCGTAACAGTCGCGTTTGTTACATAATTAGGCTACAAAGTCATTCAGACCGTTGCCCGTGTATCAGTAGCGTGCCGGAAATCAACCGTCTTCTCATTTCCTTCCAACTTAAGTTAACTTTTAAGAAACGATAACGGGTAATGTTTGACCTTCTTAAAGTTTAACGATGCTTTAAGACTCAATGAATCATTTATCGGAACGCTTTATGTTTATATTTTAGTAGATATTTTACTTTTTATCTTTCATCGTAATGTGGTTTAAAAACGTTTCCTGTCAATGCGGCGTTTGCTTTGACAGAAATACGGTGTTATTTTCTCTTCAAAATAACGATAATCTGTGCCATAGCACAGTTGAAAATTTTTAAGTATACCTTGGAACGGCAAGTCATTTGTTTTTGAGCTTGGCCATGACTATCAATCACCGTTCTTTGACATACTTTAGTCAACAATAGCTTTGTGCTTTAGACCTTAACAGTACACCAGACCTATAATAGTATGGGTCGTAAGGGTCGAACTGAAACGCAAACTATCGCTTGTCCGCAAATGTCACATAAAACGTTAGGATTTCTGCCAAATTAGATTAAAATTGAGATATTTATTAGGCCCGTCCTATATCCGAACTTTGTATAAATACTGCTCTCGCTGACCACCCGTTTTGTTTGTCTTTGTTGAATAAGATCAAAGCTAAAGATGCAACACAAAATAAGTATTTTAGGCCGTGCCTCACACGGGACAATGCAGATCGACTGGGTAAAATCGACCAGCGAAAAGGCAAGTTTTTCTTTTAAAGTTTTATCTTTTTAACTATTCGACATTGCCCTCAATCCGGAAAGCATCTCTGCATCGGAACGCTTCCGGCAAGAATGCTTGAAGAGTTCACAAACAACATTTTGATGGTTTCAACTATTCGAAAATCAAATTTACTTGTAACGTCCTCAATTTCATGCCCTCTCATTCTGTTTTAACGTTTAGTAGCGTATTTTCGTAGTTTTACTTGTATCTTTTTACTTTATTAAGTTTCAACTAACTTCGTTCTTCAAATGTAACTTCAAGGTACATTCAAGTTGCAAAGTGCAGCAGCACCCCCCTCTTTAAAGGCTACAGTTTAAAAAGTTCTGCTTAAAGCTCATGAACAGAAGCGAACAACTTAGTGGCATGCACATGTCGACGTCCGACAAAATTATTGTCGTCAACTTCTTCATCTTCTGCCAACCCCTTTCTGCCAAAATGTTTTGCTCGCCCTCCCCCTTAAAAAATTGGCTCGCACAAAGCATAATGGCGCCGTCAACCTCGCCGTACTTCCTGCAGCATCGACGGAAAGCCATTGAATTTTTGTAATTACTATACCTGGTGTTGAAGGACTTGACGATTGTGTTCTTTTTGGCCCGTGCCCGCCTTCTATTTCAATGAACAACTTATTTTGGGAAACTTGTTGAAACTTTTTCCGTCGGAACAGTCCTATCCCTTCTTCCTTAACTTCCTCGGTACAACTCATTTAAGGGAAATATGATCGCTTTAAGCGCGGTCCGTTGAAGCCTTTTCAAGAAAAGAAAAAAGTCTGTGGTCAGACTTACGCGCCTTTCGTACCCTGTGAACCATGACGGCACGTTCTTTCTTGCAGCGGTATTTTGTTAAAAATATTATTTGTAATGCGCTGATTGGTTTCTCTTTGTTGTTCGGCAGCAGCTTTTAGTAGTGAGAAGATTGCATCAATCTAGCTTTCTCCCGGCGCAAACATGGGCCTTATAGGACGTTCACGGAACATTGTCCGTACCGCCTATTACTTACAAAAGGTAGGTTTAAATATAAATCATGCATGCAGAGATGCTTTCCTGTTTGTCCTTTTACCATCACACAAGTCATGGATACCCTTATCCAAAAGCATCAATTTAAGGCTTCTCCTATATTTGTACACCTGTTCATGATTTTGGGAGTTGCCCTTTACACATTATTTGGTGCAGTCGTGATGCGGAGTCTTGAAGCGAAAACGATAGAAGATATTGAACCAGTGGTCGTCAGCAAGCGTTCCTTAACGGACAACGAAACGTTTACTGTCAGAGGTTAGTCTGGTCATCCAGTTATTCATGTCTTAACCAGACAAAGTCTATCCCCTTTATGATCAATTCACGCTCCCCTGGGGGTTTTTTAATCAAGTCTGCAAGATTAGGCACCTTACAGCCGGTCACGCTATCCGCCATTCAGGCGACTCTTTACGACGTTTGACAAACAACACGAAATACGGACGACAAAATTTAACTGAATTGCTCAATCATAATATACCAAGGTAAATCGAATGTCATCCGCCGTTCATATTATTAATGCACACATTCCAGCTTTGTACACTCACGTTCTCGAAGGGAGCTAGCACAGGTTGTGCGGAGTCGGAAATGTGTAATCAAGGCTATTCAAGTATGTTTAACAAATGTGAATCAATCAAAAATGTGTTTTTATTTGCTTTTTATAGACTCTTATCGATAATGACTGTAGTGAGTCTGTCATGTCAAAAATGACACTAAAATTAGTTGACGAATGCTATCACACTACAATTGATAATCAGCCGGGTTTGGGGAACGTTGTTTTCCAGCACAGTGCTAATGATCTTCATTTAGGTAAGCCTTGTGTCTCAATAAGCTGTTTTTATTTTCGTTAAAATTGCGTTTACAGATGATGAAAACAAGGAATACATCAAACCATGGTCCTTTTCTGACTCTATTTTGTTTTCATTTACCGTTATTACGACAATAGGCAAGTTTTTCCCATACGCTTCTGCACACTCATTAATCGTTACTATTTTAGGCTATGGCAACGTGGCACCCAGAACGTTTGGCGGCCGCCTATTTTGTATTTTTTATGGGCTTATCGGCATTCCTTTTACTCTGCTCGCAATTGCTGATTTGGGCAAATTCATTTCAGAGGTTATTGATAGCTGGGAAAATGCCTATAAGACCTTTTACAAGTCAGTCGATTAATTAATCTATGAAACATGAAAGGACAAGTTTTATAGAAGCATGCGTAAACGATATCGTGTATTCAAACAGCGTGGTCTCAAGGCGGCCGTTTCATTGGGTACCATTGTTAATGAGAAGCACGTTACGAGCAATGGCGTAAATTTAATGGATGACGAATTTAAACCTCTCCAGACGGATTTCACACGTGACCAGCTGGCCACTTTCGACAGAGCAACTCTCACATCCAAAAACAGCGCGTGCTTTTTGAAAAATGATGCGTCGGACTTCCCGGAAAGGCAATCTACCGTAATCGAAATGGGATCTCCTGGAAAAACGTCAGCAACACAAAGTGAAGAAGAAGAAGAGGAGAAAAACCAGGCATTAAGTTTGCTGATTTTCTTTGTTATGTACATGTTTTTCGGAGCATTATTGCTTTCTTCATATGAGCCTGACATGTCATTTTTTAAAGCTATCTATTTTAACTTCGTGTCACTCTCTTCAATAGGTAGGCTTAACATGCACATTTTAGAAAGCAATCAATCATTCTTTAGGGTTGGGAGACATTTATCCCCGAAGTGAAACGTACATGGCATTTACCATTATTTACATAGCCGTTGGTCTCGCTCTGACGACGATCGCCATAGAAATTGCGGCCGATTATTTAAAGAAGCTGCATTACTTTGGCAGAAAGATTGAGAACGTTGGAAACGTTGCTATTTGGTTCGGTGGCAAAAAATTGACGATGAAGCAACTTGTAAAGAATCTTGGGGACCAATTCAACTTACCAACACATACTATAAAAAATTTGGATTTGGACACATTTGTTGACCAAGCAATTAAAGTTGAAGAGGGCGAATTGGAAACGTTGAGACCACCTCCGTTAGAGCCAGCTGATTTGATGCTTGAAAGTAGTGTGGCATTTGCTGACGATGAAAAAGGTAAACATGAATGTTTCTGCAGGTTGTTAAAATTTATGATTAATGTTATAGAAGTTTGGATTCCTCAAAAAACACCGACTCCTACACCTACACCACCAAAAACACCGACACCACCGCCAAAAACACCTACGCCACCACGGACGCCTACACCGGAACCAGAACCCGAACCGGAACCCGAACCGGAGCCTGAACCGGAGCCCGAACCAGAGCCAGAGCCTGAACCAGAACCCGAACCTGAGCCTGAGCCCGAACCAGAACCTGAGCCAGAACCTGAACCGGAGCCCGAACCGGAGCCAGAACCTGAACCCGAGCCTGAACCCGAACCTGAGCCCGAACCTGAACCAGAGCCCGAACCAGAACCAGAGCCAGAACCACCAAAACGTAAGCATTACTTGCCACGATTACATTTTCTCAATTGAAATCGAAAATCACCTGTACTTGGAACCCATATTTTAAACAAACAATTTCGAAACTCACAGATGCATTTTTGGCACCTCCAGGTGTTATCCAACTTGTTGTAACGTAATGCATGTTTTAGCAAAAGGCTTAACGGCGGCGGAACTTGCTGCACAAAAACGACGAGCCTACAGTGAAGAAGCTTGGCGACGATATCAGGAGTACCAGAAAGTATGCAACGCTTCTACAGCCTTGAGTTATACATTTTTCTTTCAGCAATGGCGCAAATTCCGACAGACAAAACAAGCTAAACCAGGAAGTGGTGAAGATAAGCGAAAAGGGTCTCATCCAAGCAACGAGTCTGAATCGACCGCTACATCACCCGTGCAAACTAATTCAGGTGGAAACAGTCGTTCATCTAGTGCACTCGGGCATCATCAACCAAGCATATCATCCTCCACTGCCAGTTCAATCGGTGGCACTCCTGGACTGGCCCCCGCAATTACCATACCAACACCTGTCCACACCCCCACGTCTACCCCAGCCACCACCACCTCGACTACACCATCATCGACTATTCATGGGAAAGGTGCTACCGGTTTAAAGCTTCGGCCTTCACCGGCATCGTCAAGTGCCTCAGGCTCGCGTAGCCGTACACCGTCTGATTCACATCATACTGCTGCAGCCGAACTTAGAGCGGCACATGCAGCAAAAAGTGGAGCCCCACACCGCGGTACTTCACCTGCTGCGGGATCTTCACGTGGTGGCCGTGCAACGACTCCAAAATCTGGTACACGCGGCAGTACTGGCGCTAAAGAAGGGTCACCGTCACGTCCAACATCATCTTCATCATCGAAATCAACTAAAAATATCGTGGAACAAAGGCGGCGGATGTTTGAGTGATATGCTTTATTTTTTGCGAACGAACCAATTATGACTTTTATAAACGATGACAATGAAACAAGCTTTTCAAACACATCTCAAATGTTTTTGTTGATGCACAGTGGCAATGGGAGTTGTCGTCGACGATGCATATGGGAATAAACAGTTGAAGGTCAGCATTTGCTTGAAAACAGCGCGATATGGAGCAATACAGTACACCAACGATACAGTGTAAACCAAGCTATGAATTGATACACACACAACAGCAACGTTCAAAACAACGCCTATCGATCTGATTCGAATAAGCGCGCAGGTTACCACAGTGAGTGTTGGAATTAGGACAAAGCACAAGGTTATTGCCATATGAATGGACGGTGCCCTACAATGTCAACAAATGTATTACTCATAATTTCATTGAATATAACTTACCGCAAGTGAGATTTATGAAGCAGTATAATATTTTTACCAACAGTTTCCTGCACTTTCCTCAGTTCTTTGGTAAAAGCAAGGTGCAATGAAATCATAGCAAAAAGTGTGACTACAGTAAAAACTGAAAACGTTAATAAACCCGTTCTCAATAGTGTCGAATGTAATGTTGTGTGGTATCCACTGAGCCCTCGAGAAAAACACGGATTCTCGTGACAAGTGAGATAGCGATCAGCTATTACGGAAGACAATTCGGATATTGTTGGAACCGCAAAATACAAAGGCACTAAAAATGTATCATTTACATTATAATAGAAAAATTCAAAAGTACGACTTACCGATTATCAAAACGAAAGTACCCAAGGAAACATTATACAACCAAATAATCCACAAATACGACGAATTAAATACCTTCTCAAGCAATGGTGATCCTCGCACTCGCCAAAGACGATAAATCATAAGTGACGTCAACGGCATTGTTATGCCAACAAGGCAAAGTGTTGTTAAACAGATAAGAGCAAATGTGGTGTAGATACCGAAATCAAATAAACCATGAAATGAAAATATGAAATGCGTTTCAATGAGTCGTGGTTGAAAGGCAATCCAAACAATATTAAAGAAATATCCGGAAAACAAATGAATGAGAAAGAAATACTTCAGAATACCAATTTGTTCACGTGATTTTTTAATAATTACGTAAATAAGAATCGGTCCAAAGAAAATGCTTACTGCTAAATTAAAACAGAGAACAATCAAAACCACTATATCGAGGGCCGACATTTTCTTCGTGTGTTAACAGTTAGCCAACTAGTATATTGGGTTTCCTGAAGTTTAAGACAGCTGTCAATATGAAATCAGTAAAACACCTTTCAAAGTCAGACGGGATGATAATTTGCTGCTACCCAACCACGCCCTGACATTAGCTTATTTAAAAATAGAACACAGTAACGGTGTATTTTGGCGGCTTTAAAACCAGCTGTCTTACAAAACGAAATTGATTAGAAAAAATATGGTATAAACAGATTAAATGCCAAAAAATTGGCCCTTCAGCAACCCACGTGATTGTGTTGCAGAAAGTAGTTTGAAGTTTGAAAGTTTAATACGAAGTCAATGTCACGGTGCATCAAGAAAAGATTGCTAAGCGTCTAAACTTGATCGTCAAAGTGCAGCCCAAAATCCTCCGCAGCATCTTTACATTTATGTAAAACTACTTTTGTGAAGGCGCGTGCGAATAGACTCGCGCCATCGACAATCGCCAAAAACGCAAACCAACAATGACGGATTTGTTCATACACAGATGTACGTTTGCTTTTTGATTCTAATATTTTAGTAATTAGTTTTAATCAACATGTTCATTCATGTATTTTATATGCTATTTCAACGTTTATAATATTAGTTTTGGTAATGACAGCCACAATTTTTTTTTTGAGATGTTTGTGGTTCCTGCATTTATAATTGAAAAGAAACATACCAGCGACAGGACTACTGCAACAATACATAGAAAGTTTGTTGGTTTTTGACTCAAAATCTTTTTTTTTGATTAAAAACAATAACAATGATTTTTATCAATAGTCATGTCTCTTGAACACTTTTGACTTTGACGGTAGAATGAGGATATATTTTTAGCCGTGATGTTTTGTGTGTAAGTGCTTTCTGCAATACAGTAAGGGGTAAAAAATTTACAGAAAAACAAGTTTTTTGTTTTTAAATACTTTTATTTTTTGATTCTGCTTCCTTGATGTCAAAAATGCTTCGAAAACTGTTAATGTGACTGATTAGCCCCTTCCCCGTAATTTATATCTATCGAAATAGCACATTTTGACGCTTACAAGCTAGCCGAAAGTGAACGACCTGTTGGTCGAGTGATTTAGTGTGCAGGACATGATCGTTGTTCTAATCACTCTAGGTAGTGCCGCCTATTTTCCACGCATGTCGATATCAGCCCAAGATTAATGACCTTCCTGACGAGCTAGGCTTACCTTGCGGCGAAAAGAACAATCAACAAAGAAGTGCGTCGCAAATTCGATCCCGCGCCATGGTTGGATCTTTTTCCTCGTTCGTCTCCAAAAACACCTGTTTCTTTTGATGCCATCGAGGTGTTGCTATTGCTGTTATACCACCTTCTGAGCATTTGGTGCTGCCATTTGTCGTATTTCTATGCATTTTATTCAAAATCCGAGAAGAGCACCGTCTTTTCACACTCTGTGGGACAGCTTTCCTTTCAAAGCATTTGGCCGAAATTTTGAAATTAGCGCGCCCCACTAGCTCTATTCATACCCGTGTGTTTGGCCGAGTTTTAAACCGTCGTAATAACCGTTGCAAAGAATCTGCACACTGCTTCGCGGATTCATTATTGTGCTGTGTAAACGAGGTGACCATCTGCCGCGCAAGAAATTTTACAAACGTTGTATGGGCTTATGTATGTATGACATTCAGGAAGGGCCTTTTGGGTCGTTCTATCGGTCGTTACGCAATGGGCTTAGTTAGGTTACAACTTTCTTGCAATTTTGAGCATGTTGCACGTACTCCGAGGATGCTATATGAATTTTTACAACGATGGAGCTCTTGAAGCCGGAACTATGTCAACCTTTCCTTAAGACCCGCGGTATGAGTGTAAAATCTCGGAGCTTAATCAGCCTGCGCAAGGTGGACACCCGCATCGGATGGATACGTCCGTGGCCTTCGTGACTGTGATTTTAGTGTAAGTAGGCTGCATTTACAACCGCTGAAGCTCAAGTGCGTATGTCCTACCACCTTGAAGACCGCAAGGAACCGCAACTTTGAGGGTCATCTGTGTCCAATAGTAGCATTTTCTCCCAATAAAGTGTTTTTAACCCATCGTGCGCTAACTCGACTCATTGAGAGTGACCTCCGGGAGCCGCCTTTACGACCCCGCCGAACTTGATTAACCTGCCATAAACCATGTCCATCTCTGGTCAACTCAATGTTACTGTTCGTCCCCAGCCGTTTTTTTCTCGTCACTTTCTACATCCGATTCTAACACTACCATTCAGTACTATCTTAAGTGTGCTTTTTTGTTGATGGTGCTTGCGTGAATCGAATTCCCTCAGTGAGAGAAAATCTCGAGAGCGTGCCGTTGTGCATCCCTTTCTCAAAAATACTTTATTTAATTTTGTTCCAATCTATGCCCCAAATTTACTTGTTCACGATGGCACATTCACGTTTATGAAAAGAGCCTCCGGGCAAGTATCTTATGGAGGGCATGTGATGAGCAGCTCACGTTGTTTGGGCAATAAAATAAAGAAAGCGCCAAGATTTTTTGATGCCCGTGACATTGTCATTTCAAGTGGAGGCGGGGAGGTCCCTGAAGAATCCGTTGTAGCAGGAAATGAATCAAATTTGTTGCAGGGGTAAAGGACATTCTGACAGCTAACTGACCCAAAGCTGTCGCCAACACCCTTTTGTCTGAATCCTTGCGCTGTTGTGACTTTTGCCCGCCATAAGCATGGACCCTTGTCATTGAGTTGTTCTTTTTTTGCCAACAATTCTCACGGTTCCTTTGTTTAACTTTGGTGGGAGAAACTCAGTTCACTTTTTACTTTATTCCTGTAGTCCTTGCCCTCCCAAATTCGGAAAGCTTGGTCGAATCTGACTTTTGTGAGGTCAACGCCCACCTCGACCTTTTTCGAGAGTTGTTTTGCGACCGGTCCTGGACTCCAACTCACGATTGCTGAGTCAGAAGAACCGTGAGACCTTAAAGCTCTTAACCCCTTCCCCTACAAAAAGCCAAACCGACATGCCTATCCTAGTTTTTGTACTTTTTTCAAAGCGACATTTTTTTCTAAAGTGTTTGCCGACTGTTAACAAGGTTACTGATTTGCATGTGCTAAAGGGCTTGCCAAGTCCCTTAGCTTACATCTGCTTTGTCGGCTCAAGCAGATTTGCTCTTTTTATGACCTTTGTCAACTTTTTTAATGCTTTTTGGGTAATCGTATTTCTCTTTCATGAATCAACAGCGTTCCACTAGTTGTAAAAACGCAAATTAAAATAAACAAATAAGATTCGAGCGGAGTTGTTTTGGACATGTGCAAGCAAG
>KB455336.1:144343-160232 GCA_000341325.1 Panagrellus redivivus | reverse complement strand
TAAATTCACGGTGTCGGCCCTTTCCCCTTGGTCCTAAATCGGCTGCTGGATTCTCTGTTAAGCATGGAATTCATTAGAGTCCAATATTGGTCAGCGCAATGTCCAGCTTGTCAATTCCATTGTCACTTTCTCTGAAGATTGTTGTTCCTCAGGGGTTCCGTGTGTTTGCACATTACTGCAGGCGCGAAAGATGCGCCAAATCTAGAGCGATGGCAACTATTGTTTCTGCTTCATTGGCGTCCGAAGCTCAAAGCGGTCGAGGTCGGCCTCATCTGACCACCCCTTACATCTTGAAAACAAATAAGTGAACATTGACTCGCGTCGGTTTTGAACTCGCGGCTATGATGCTAAAGCTTACCTTACGGGTTAGCCTTTCTTTTCTTTACCATGTTGTGCCCATTTATGAACGGTTCTAGTGAGTCACCAAAAATCACTCGGCGTTCACGACAAACGCCATGATGCTTTTCCTTTTTGCTGCGCAAGGTTCAGTGTGACAGTGTCAATGCCCATTTTCATGCTCGAACAAGCATCCGGATCGACATCCTTGGAAGTGCTGCCATTACCGCAGCGTCGATCTACTGTCGATCCTCAAAATGTCGTTTTTGCACATTCTTTGCCGCGCGTGACGGCAGCCTTTGCCGACTGTCTTTCTTCCGTTCCATCAATGACCACCATATGGCACTGTCGCATGTTTTTTAAGGGACCCAGGCTGGGGGGCCTTCTGTAAGGGATGACACTCTTTTAGCCCTTCATTCATCACATTTGTTCGAGTATTCGCGACAAGGGGTCCTTATGTTGCGGTAATGAGTTCGCCCATAGGTGTCTCTTGAAACAACTCTCGTAGCTTCCATATTGTACTGTTTCAAATACTGTTTAGCACGGTCTCGAAGTTGTTGATGTTATCCCTGACCGGCTTTGTCCCCTCATTTTTCTTGAATTGGTGCGCGAAGCGTTGTGCAATTATAAGAGGGAACGTCCTTGTGGGCATCGTCCTCCTTCCGTTGATCCAGGATCATCACTCATTGCGCAAGGCTAGCCTAAGTGGAGAGTTTTCGTTCGTGACTTCTCCAAGAAAATTGCAATGATTATTTTTGCTGGATCATTCATTCATTGACCGGATCTCTTTCTTATTGTTTTGATTTGAGCTTCTTCCCATCCGTTTAAAATGTCCCTATGATCGGCAGTTAGTGTTAAGTGTAATATTTTTTTCAACCATCGCGGTCCACTTTGTTTCATCCGTGAAATAATACTTGCCCGATTTTGCCGTTTGAACATAAAGAAAACGATTGTAGCGGTCAGTGACGACGCCAGAACGGTTGCGCGGCTTTTCAAAACAACCAAAGGGCATTTTCCTCAAAGTTGTGGTGTGACCTCCGTTGTTGATTCTTTCGTGAACGAGGTTTCTTACACCCCCGGGCAATGTTTCGCCCCCGGCTGTGATTTTACCCACGTCTGATGCCACTCAACTGCCATTGTACGAATCGTCAATCGTTGATATCGAGCAGTACGAATGACTGTGAGTTTACGTTTACTTTTTTATCAACAAAATACTGATTCATGTGTTTGTTAACCCTTGCGAGCGGTTGTGATTGATCTGCCTTGTATACTCTGAAATTTTATCATTAAAATTTCATTTGATAACGCCTTGAACTCGTTCGCTTTTTTCCTTTTTAAGTTTTCCATGCACCATTGATCCTAGCTTTTCATCTTAATTCACTTCAAGTGCTGTTATTGAAGGACCGATTTAACGGTCACCGAAACAAAAGTCGTTTTTGCTTTGATTATCCACTGCGTGTTAGGCCAAGTTTTGCGCAGTGTTGACCCAACTTCTCACAAAGCCTGCCCGAATTGGCCAAGCCAGGCGCACTCGTTGACTGCCGCCTAAAGTACGAAAATCCACACTTCCAAAACTGGCTCGAGACTCTTTCGATCAGGCTCTCTGAGTTTGGCCTCGTTGCCACAACTGCGATGCTAATCCTTTTGTGCGAAAGGACACGAGTCACAAACAGATTGCCTTGTACCTACAAACCTTCCTTCGTCAACGCAACAAATGAGACTTTTGAACAGGGATGCAGAAACAAATAGGCTTGGACGGCATTATCCGAAGGCGCCCATGCATATGCTTGAACGCTCTCGAGGCTTTGTTAGTGATTGGCCCTCTCATTAATACTTGTCACCTGCCTTGGGTTAGTCCGACACCCACCCGCTGCTCAGCTTGCAAAGCGAACGCGAGGGGTCGAACCCGGAAACGGCAAATTATGCTAATGTTGCTGACCGTATGGTGATGATGCGCCGATGGACGACACTGATCATCTGTCAGCGACCCTCTTCGCAGGACAATAACGGCTCTTTTTAAAGGCATTGTTGTGTCACAAGTTGATTAAGTGATTTTAACGCTATGCACCAATGCGGAGGACATCTTGCATTCATGCAAAATTTATTTACAGTCACAGTTTGAAATATACAAGCAAAAAAACTGGAGTGCAGAAAACGGAAGAAATTTAATGCTACTCAATGAGGCGCACGCTCCACGACTTCTCAACCTGTAGCCGTACAGTTCCGCCTAGCCTTTTTGTATGTATCATGTCACATGGGCTTGAAGATGTATGCAGTCGTGTTTGGTTTCACCCCGAGATTAAGCCATTGTAGCTTGACTGCGATTCTTAGTGCCAGATCAACACACGCCTCCCCGTCTTTTGTGTCGGACCGTTACATCTGCGCTTGTGAGCGGAGGGGTGCCCCTAGAGCCTTTTGAATTGGCATCAAGCTTGTTTACCAACGATTACTTCTTGCTTGCGTCCTTACCCACCCTGGTGATTATAACTGCTTTTGGTCGGAATTCTGCTTGTATTACATGGCCATTGAAATAAGCAATTCAAACTAGGTTGTTTGATCAAAGCAAAATTGGCCGTGTTCCGCGTTTGAAACGACCTCCAAGCTGCCTTCAGCTTTCGCGCACCACTACACTACGTATTGCGAGTCAGGTTTTTTTTGTGGCTTCTGGCGGGCGGTGCCGCCAATGACCATCACTGGCTATTGCTCCTTCAAAAAAATGAGTTTTGTTCCCAATTTCCGGCGGCCTGCTGAGTCTGTTGCGCAGTAGTACACCGCAAACAAGCAAAAGTCGACTCGTTGCTTCAAGAATCGTTATTTGATTTCCTCAACGTTTCGTGCCTACGGCAATGGCATCTGCGCAAAGACAATTGGCCGCATCAAAAGGCCTTGGGACTCACGGAGAAGCGCCTCTGCATATTTTTGCTGATTGCGCCTTGTGGCGCGCAGAAGCACATGAGCGCCGTCTTAATCCGTGCCGGATTGAGCCAATTGCTATGTTGAGTACAAGACGACGCTTCAGTTCGCTCATCGTGTAGGGCCAGAATTAGGAGGCTCTTAGACGTCACCATTTATTATGGGGTCACCCTCGCAATTGCATTGGTTAGGCCGAGAGCTGCAAGTATGTACAAAATGGCGGCATCTTTTCGGGTTTCGGTTATTTGTATTCAAGACTGGTTTGCCTACCCTTCATTTGGTGACAGTCGCCATCACGCAATGCCATTGGACTCTATAAATCTGGGGGTGCGGACTGGCTTTTACCCTTCCCAAAAGTGTTAATTTTCCCTCTTATGCCTTTGGGTTGGATCCATTTCGGCCAAGACAAACAGTGTTGCCTCACAAAGACCCTGGGAAAAGCGTCGCCATGACTTTTTCGGCAAATGCCCTGTACTGAATTTGAATTAATGTAAACACCACTTCGCGAATCTCGGCAGTTCTGTCGACTAAATGCCAACTAGTCCTGGAATGGCATTAGTATTTCCGTGCCCTGCGATTATTCATTCAAGGTCTTGACAATGAAGTTCTTATTGTGCTGTAGGTTTTCTCTATACAATACCGGTATGCCATCTACCTCTTCGGGTGGCCGAAGACGAAGACCTCTTCTTCGAGCCATTCAGATTCGGGCCAAGCGTGTCTTTTATCAAGGCTTGATCAGGATAGTGGCTGCAGCCCTGGATGATGTTATTTATGCGCCTCAAGGTAAGCAATCCCTTCTTTTCATACATTCTTCATACAATAGAATCCTTTTCTCACTTTTGTTTTTCATGACTAGTTTTTCTTTACCTCATTACTTCTCGGAAACGCCTTTGTCTTGTAAATTTTGCAAGTGACATATGAAGAGCTTCTTCTGTACAATCAATATACTTGATGATTGCGGACCTTCACTCATTATTTCTGTACCTCTTGTCAGCACGCAGGTGGTTGCATCTTTTCGGAGACATATTTTCAAACTCTCGACGAAGGCTAGCTTGACCGCAGAGGCTAGCAGCTTCACTCGAGTTGATATTGTCGGGAACGTGCGCTCAAACTGAAAGCTCCTGTGCTCGCACTTCGACTCCGACCGCGCAGCCTCGAGGAACAGAACGCCGACGACTGCAAATTTTCATTCCTCGACTTTTTCACAAAAACGGATGGAAAATTGAGAAGAAGCTGGGTCCTGGTAGTATTTTCCAACCGGCCCTCACTTTCATTCGAAATTTCTGTCGAGCTCGTGCTGTTTGTATCTTGCGATTGATCGTCGATCGTCCTCCTGGAGGTGTACTAAAATGGCGTTGAAGCTTTGTACTCGTGCTATTTCGCCTCAAGACGAGCCTGCGACAGCTGAATTTTGTTTAATTAACTACCTGGAGAATTCCGTTATTCGATTAGAAGCCGATTCCCACTCCGATGATAACACATCAATGATAGTCAACAATCCATCCCTTAAAGAATCCAAAGCCACTAAACCTCGGGCCGCCAAATCGCAGTCGTCAATCGTCAACGTGGGAAAGTCCGACTTTTTTGCCCGGCTTCTCCCACGACGCCGTCGCAAGGTCGAACGCCGGATATCGTTGCCATCTCAGAATGGCAGAAAATTACCTCCCGATGAGCCGCTACACGTTAACTATGATGCCGCCCGCGCACTGGTTACAACAAAGAGCCAATTCGATATCAATACTGTTGAACGACGCATAGCCCTCGCGGAACAAGATCGTCACAACTCAATCGGTAATAACGGCTTCTTTAATGTTCTTTTCACTTTTTCGAACTTCAAATGTCTCATTCTCCCATCAAACAAAACAAATATAGGGTTTGGAGTGTCGGTTGGTTTTACTTGTCTTTCGATAGGCACCAATCGTTACTTTTTGGCGGTATGGCTGTTTCCGCAGCAAAGTTGATCAACTTTTACGATCTTTTCTGGTTTTTTTTGACCATCTGCATTTGATTATGGCGGTGGCTTTAAAGCCTTCGGTCGAAAAAGAACGAAATTTTAGTCCCACTTTGTTGTATCCCGCCAAATCTATCTACTATTGCCCTTGATTTGGAACAAATTTCATACGCAAGTCCTATTTACAACCTGCAAACACGATAACTTTTTGTTTTGTTTCATTTTTAAACTAAAGTAAAGCTTCGCACTTCACACGATAGCTGTGATTTGTGCTAGATCGTCATTCTTTTTTAAAAGGGCGTGAAAGTGATACACCGCGACGGCGGTTGCGACAAACGTTCTTTTGCTTGTGCCAAACTGTTAGCGTTCCTTCCGTTTTTCTCGCGGTCAAGTTTCACGTCCGCCTTAGCCTTTTTTGCATCTCTTAGTTTATTTAAATCCCTAGGAGTCGTTTTTGTGTATATTTTCTTTCTACACAATGGTGTTCCAAAACTGAAGTATTTCCTGAGCTGTTTTTTTGGCATTTCCGCTTCAAAATGACGTTTTAATATTTCTAAAAGCCTTTTTCTGCAACCGGAAGACTGACAGCTTAGTACTGGAGAACTAATTGTCAGTGTTTTTTCCGGTAAAATGCCTTTAGTGACTATGTTATGAGTAACCAGCCGTCCAACGGTGCCAAAGCCTATGGTTGGTGGACCCGTTGGACGTCATGTCGCGTCTTACGATCGCATGTAATAGCAGCTTTGCGCTCTTGTAAAGAGGTCGTAAAGTTTAAGATTCCATAAAAACGGATCTTCCGATACATATGTGTCATTGTTTGTCAGGAAGACGCGTGTTTCGAGTGTCCTTTACCGACGTTATATTAAGTTGATCCATCTTTCTCAGTATGCCGTCATGCTGTTTTGGTTTCTTGGAGCCAAAGCAGCAGTCCAGTGCTCAAATCTTTCACACTCGGCCGATTATACCTGATCGACGTCTGAATCTGGGTTGTCAAGGTCCCATAGCCTCGTCTTCCCAGCCTAGTCAATATGAGATCTTTGAGAATCCGGACGAAATCTTAGATTTTTGGAAACGGAAAAAGCGTCTATTGCAAAATTACGATGGTCGTAGTGATGCACAAGCCGCTCGGCTTCACCACCAAGCGCTATATTTGGAGTATACTAAGGCAGACAATCACAACACTCTCAATGGCAATTGTCTTTCTTTTTTCCTCTTCGAATGGCATGTCATTAACCGATGTTCCTTTCAGATGACATAAAAAACTACGATGAAACCGATGAAGTAGAATTTGTGCGTCGAAGGTGGGTACTTTGACAGATCGTAAAAGCGTCAAATGAACGCGTTCTGTTACCATGTAACCTGTGAAATGAACATGTATTTTAGGTCGGTATCCAATGCTAAGAAGCGTGTCCTTGACGCCACAACACCCCCGTCGACTCCGAAAAACCATTACCGATCACGATCCGTTCCTGCACCTGTAACACCGCAACTATGCAGCACGAGTACGGTTGTACTCCGACGACGTAACGGCCAACAGCTGGGACTTGGAATTGCAGGTTAGAATTTGCATTTGTTTGATTTTATGTTGTTTCTTTTTGTAAACTGCTTACTAATCTTCCAACAATGTATTCCTTATTGTATCATTTCGGCACTTATAATTTTTTTAAATTCAATTGTGTGAACTTGTTCCCACTTTTCGTGCACTTCCCACTTACATTTTTCTACTTTGCCCATCTTATCCGGGAGAAAAGTACATCATTAAATTTGTGCCGGCATAATCGTAGAGATAGATATTTGGGTAGGTTTCGCCGAAAAGGAGCAGCCTGAACTGCGCCGGGGAGAGCAACATCTGTTTAACGCACACAAGTGTATCTCGACAAAAAACACTCGGTGCCGAGCGTATTGCTTGGTATCTTTTACTTATTCGCAGCCCCTAGGGTAATGGAACCGCGCGGGACTAATATGCAAATCCGGGAAAAAGTGGCGAACTACTATGACCCAAGATCCTGTTCCGTTTTCGGCAAATGTTTCGTTCTCGCCTTTTTTGGCAGTACGAAGCATCCTGAAAGTTCTTACTTTCCCCCGGCGTGTCTCATTTAGTAGCACTTTGGTTCCACATGATAGTGCTTTTTCTTCTTTCCTTTTCATCTTACGTTGCACTGTCTCATGGATTCGTGAAAAATAAAACTAAATGTTTTCAGGCGGTGCTGACAGGGCCATTTTTCCGACAATTTCGTTTCTCAGGCCTGGTTACATAGCGCATCGTTGCGATCAACTACAGCCCGGTGAACGGTAAGATTTTCGACGGCAATGTCAACTTTAAACTACTCTTTGTTTCAGTCTCCTTGCGGTGAACGATATTCAAGTCAAACCACTGACCCACGAACAAATTCTCACCGTACTCAGGTCGGCGGGAGATGTGGTCAAACTTGAAATCGAATACTCTCTAAATGATCCTGTATTCATGAAGCCGAAAAACACTATGAGTAAATGTGCCGAGATTATTCTTGAAAAAGAGACCGGCGGATTTGGCTTTACGATACGCGGCGGTTCATATGGACCTGATATTGAAAAATGTCGCCCGATCACAGTGACGGCGATAAGGCCTGGTGGTCCAGCTCATCGGTGAGAACATTTTTTTGTTTTTTGTCGTAGCTAACAAAATAGTGAAACATGATTCTTTTGCAGCGAGGGCCGACTCCGCGTGGGAGACAGAATTATCAACATTAATGGGATTGACGTCTTTAGTGCCACATTAGGCGTCGCTCAAAAACTCATTCAAGACATAGATGTGTGTTGTCGTTTTATGGTTGAGTATGATGTTTCCATCCTTGAGACCGTCCGACATGCAACGGGACCGCTCATGGTGGAAGTTGACAAAAATCCTGGCGCAGATTTCGGCTTAACATTAGTCATTTTCGAAAAAACAGATAACGCAAAAAACATTACCAAAAGAGGCGTTTTTGTTGAAGCTGTCGAACCTGCATCTATTGCTGATCGGTAACTTTTTTATGGCCCCAATTAACTGACACCTGTTTAACACGTTTTATTGCCGTTCAGATGTGGTGCTATCCATGCTGGTGACGAGATCTTGTCGATTGATGGAATCAGCCTTGAATACACAACCCTCGATGAGGCAACCCAATTATTGAAAGGGCACTGTTCAACAGTAAAACTTGAGATAGTGCCGTACAGTCAGATGAATGCCGAAGAATCTGCCCGAAAAAGTCGACGGCGATTCAAAGGCGCGGCTAACAACAATGGTCTCGGGAAACGGAACGATTCTAAGCGGTCTGAGTCATGTGATTATCATCCTTCCTATGGGGTCAGAGCTTTTGAACCCCGTGCTCGGTCGACCGAGAAGGGTATTGTGGCAGAACGGCAGCAGCAGAAAAAAAGCCATCGGTTGGTCCCGCGTTTTTTTCTTACTTCAAAAATGTGTTTTGTTACTGTAGCTTCCGAAAACCCGAAAACTTAGACGTGCAAATCTTATTTTGTCGGTTTTTGTCTAATTTAATTCAATTTTTTCGCAAAAAAACAAGCCCAGAGTCTTGTTAAAACCAACCCATACTATTGTTTTGTCTAATTTACAGCTTTCAATCAAACGCTGTGCAAGAACAACAAAAACTGGGCCTATCCGGTTCCGTCCCAACGGTAGCTCAAAACCCTCCCTCCGTAATGACCAAAAGTACGGACATGAGCAAATCCATGCATGCCGAAGCTCTTCCTCCTTCCTCATCAAGATCCACCGGTAAGTCCCCCTTTTCTTGTCAAATTTAATCGACCACACGGCGGCCCCAAGGTGCCAATGTTTACGACCACATCTAGCAGTAGCAATCCCCATCTTCACCATTGTTTGTGTTCTCGGCTTACTTTTTATGACTTGTTCGCAGTTTTGTACATTCCTCTCGATGCTTCTTGATTTCATCAGAAAGCCAAACCGACATCGTTTTCCCACTCTTGTCTGATCCGCCCCTTCTAGCCCCCACTACGTGGCAAAGTTTGTCATTAGGCGCGTTCCAAAAGACATCCTGCTGTCGACACGTCGTGTTCATAAAGCGGAAGTTTCAAATAAATGCCTGCCTTTGCGCTTGAGATTATCGGCTGTTTCTTTTACTCGCTCTCGCATTGCAGCTTTTAATAAGCGTGCCTTTCTCCCGATCGGGAGAGCAGCTCGTTTATCATCCTTAATATTTGTTCGAAATTTGGCTATCCCGTGCATCCTGTCAAAAGCCGATTGCTACGATCATTCTTTCGATTGCATAATTTTTCAACGCTCTAACGAGACACGATCGACCAGAAAGCACGACTTGAGTTTTCTTTTCGCAGCTCACTGTGCCATAATGATTGATAGTGTTTGTTGATTGTGCCAGTTTTATGGATTGTTTTCGTCTGCTGAAAACATCACTTTTTATTCATTTGAATATCCTGTTATTGTTTCCTTCAAAATGTTTCACCTGTGCTTCCATTATACCGGAATTGTCGGTGTTGCCACCGTCAGTAAGTATTCATTTTGTTAGCAGATGTTTTTTGTATTTTAAATGATTTTTCTACATTGGCTAAAGTTGTTATATCGACCAAATTGTCGATTTCATTTTTAAGTCAAAATTTTTTATTAATCACCCGGTTAAAGTGCAACTTTTTGTTTTTTATAGCTCTGCTTTTGACACTTTTTTTCACCGCCAGCAAAAAATTTATGACACTTATCAGACAAAACCCTCTCAAACTGCAAATCATTCCTATCAATTGTTAAGACTGATAATTGTACTTTCTGCTTTTAGGTTCTGTTAGCGGATCGTTGTTTTCGGCGATTCCGAACGGGCAAGTCTGTCATATGGAGACTATGGAAGTGTTCCTCCAAACCCAGTCGTCGACGAAATCTGGGTTTGGTTTAATTCTAAACCGTCACGATGGAAAGTCGACCGACGCTGATTCGGGTCGATTCGCACCTCTCTTCATTGCGTACATTGAAAAGGGTTCTCCAGCTGATAAGTAAGTTTCGTTCTTTTCCCCTCACTAGTGGTAATGAGCATCCTCGGACATAAATTTATACCTATGACTTCCAGATGTGGTGTCCTTCAAGTGGGTGATCGGGTCCTGGCAATTAATGACTGGCATACGGCCAACAGCACCATCGATGAAGCTAATCACATCCTGCGACATGCGAGTCAAGCGGTCACTCTGACCGTCGAATTTGACGTAATCGGTAAGTTTTGTCGAACACATGCTTTTGAAAATGACACCGTTCGTATGTTATTATTTTGATCTCCTGCAGAGTCGGTTTTGCCTTCAAGCGGCGTCTTCACCGTAAAACTCGCCAAGCGGGGCAGCAATTTGGGGATCATCTGCCGAAGCGAGACAAATGGCGAAAAGGGCGAGCCCGTGGTCATCTCGGAGATACGGACAGGGAGTGTCGCCCATCGATGCGGATCCATTCAACAAGGCGACCAGATTGTTGCCATCGACAACATTCCACTCGCATCGAGCACCGTCGAGGAAGCTATGCGACTCCTTCAACGTTCTGGAGATGTCGTCAAGTTGTCCATCAAGAAAGGACCAAGTGACTCCCAGGTGCGGTTGATCTTTACCTTTTGATACTTCATCAGAGCCATTTTTTGATGGATTATTTTTGCAGGAAGTTGACTCGTCTCAAATTGTGGTTTACTCCATTGAACTCACTCGCAAAGGTCAACCAGTTGGCATCACGATTGCTTCGAGCGGTGAACGCGGCGATCCTATTATCATCTCCCAACTTGCTAGTGGGGGTCTTGCTGAACGGTTAGTAGATTGAATTGCATTTTTACCGCCTATCTAACCTTGACTCTAATTGCAGAACGGGTGCACTTCATGTTGGTGACCGAATCCTGGCTATCAACAATGAAAGCCTCGACGGCAAAATGGTCTCCGAAGCCATGTACATCTTGCAACAGTCAACAGAAGTTGTGACGCTTAAAATTTCACGTGTCATTGACCCCCCACCGCCACAGCAGTGTAAGTTTGCAAAAAAGTTAACCATGCTTCCGGCTTTAAACTAAGTTTAACTGTAATGACGTTTCAGTCGTATCGGGTTACTCTCCTTTGAGCCCTTTGCTATTCGGAAGAAACCGCACTCTCGGTGCAGGCATGATACATCCGTTGAGCACTATCCGTTCGGATTCGGTTAGCGAAACATCGGGGAAGTTAAGCACTCCAATTCAATCTATTGACAGCGCTGTTGAAAGCCTTGAAGACTCGCCCAATGGCGGCTTTCACAAAAACATGATCATGTCTTCGTCATCGCAACACACAAGATTAAGTACGTTTTTTGCAAAATTTCATTGTGTTCACATGTGACATGAAAAAGTTATGAACGTTATTATAGGTGACGACTCGCACAAACGGACAACTGACGCTTCTGCCAATCGGCGATCCGAACTTGTCAATTCCGGTCGTCAAAATTCATCAACATCTGCACGAAGTTTTTCTAAACCCCCAAGCAGCTCAAATGGTTCGTTTACGGCTTGCATTGTTGAACTTTTTACTGACCTTTACCAATTTGCAGATGCGGGCAGCAGTGTGGAGCGTACAGGCTGGGATTCCGGACTCAGTTCCACCGCCGATACGAGCCATACCGCTAATGAGTGTTGCGCTTGCAGCAATAACACTAATGACAATGACAATGAGGACTGGAAACGCATCCTAGAGGCGCTTGAAACCGTTGGTGAGGCCGAAATGCTGAAAAAACTGGAGGAAAGTATCATGACAGGACATGTTCCAAACAATAAGACCTTCTGTCAATGCAACATTTTAACGACTACGGATGATGCAAAACCATCTAGTTCGTTATTGACTCGGCGGAATCAATCTGCGGGAAGTGGTGGTGCCCTTGCTACTCCTGGCTACATGAACTTGAACACAACAAGCACTATTTTGAAACACCCACCACTCTACAGCCAGCGAGACTTTAGCACGTCTATTGAAACACCAAAATTCCGATCACAAAGTCCGTGTTCTGACGGCACCCTCGAAATGCCACCTTCGATGCCTCCCCCGAAACCACACATTTCCGCCATGTCGGACATTGCATCAGATCCGCAGAGACTGGATAACCTTTTGAACTTGTTAAGCGAACAAATGACAAGCATGCCGATGATCGATGGCAACCTATCGGGGTCGTCCAATGAACTCATGACGGAACGTGTCGTCTTCTCTGTCACTCTCAAGAAAGATCCCAATATTCGGACATTTGGATTTAGCGTATCCGACGGTCCGAAAGGGGTTTACATCAACGCGCTTTCACCTGGAAGTCCGGCTGACCGTTGCGGACGCATCATGCCGAATGACCGCATCTTGCAGGTACGTCGATCAAACACTAACACAACTTACTTCAACCGTAACCTTCAGATCAATGAAACCGACATCCAAGACCTTGGATGCAGTCTTGCCGTGCCTTTGCTCGCTGCCGAAGAAGTCCATCTCGTTCTGGAAAGAACCACCATCGTGCCTGCCTCACCGAAATCTTCTCGTACCCGTGGTTCCGCTGTTCAATCTGCTGTTTAAAACTTTAAATCTACATTATTTCCTAAGCTTAACTTAACAACCAAATTCACTTTGTTTTGCGGCCTACCAAACCCGTGGTTGCACATTCTCGGTTAACCCCTTAACAACAACAGTTCCTTCAACTTCACGCATATGTTATCTGCTTTAGTTTTCGAAACCAACCTAATAAGACGATGAAAATTTTTAAAGCGCCAACTTCACTCCATTTCAAATACTTCTCATTAATTTCAAGTTATCAGTTAGCCATTTCCAGCAATCCAATAGCATATTTAACACAGAAAGTACATTCTTTATGAATTTTATGCAACTGTTTTCCGGGTGTATGAATGCGCGCATTAGCGCGATTTAAATAAAGTTTTTTTTTGTTAATCCCGTTTGCGACAAAACAACATATCTTAATAATTTACGTAGATCAAAACGTTGTAAAGATAAATGAAATGCTTATTTTGAAGATCATAGTCTTATTATCAATACAAAAGGCCAATGCACTGACAAGAGGAAACCAGTGCACTTATGCATGACAACAAGATACACTCAGATCATGACCATAAACCGTAAAGCCGAAATAGATGTTTTAATAATAAATTAAGAAGATTTGAAATTACTGTTGATGTGACATTTGCGCAGCTTGCATTCGTTGTTGCTGTTGCATAAAAAATTGTTGTTGCCACATTTCTGGGGGCATATTTGGAGGAGGCATTGGATGTCGCATACCGCCTGAAATGGCAAATAAATATATGTCATTTAAAAAGTTAAAACATGTTTACTTACCCATCATTTCCGGATTCACTCCATTAAATTGTGATGGCATCATCGGCATCGGCGGTCGCATTGTTTGAGGACTCATCATTGGATTCGGCATCATCTGTGCGAACTTTGGAGACATTCCAGCTGGCATGTTATGATACGGTCCAGGCATCATACCGTTTTGTGAATGCGCGGGACTGTTGACCATCATGGGGAAGCTCGGAGACGGCTGCGGCATCGATGACGGTGGCATTCCATTGAACATTTGTGGCACGCCATTAGGATCCATACCGGGTTGCATCATCATGTTTGGCGGCCTCATCATCTGTGACGGATCAAAATTTGGAGGCATATGTCCTGGGGGCATATACGGTGGCCTCATGTTTGGCATCGGCATCATTGGTGTTCCATTCGGTAAATTCAATGCGGTGGCAATGCCCTCGAGTTTGGCCATTTTCTGTTGCCTGTCTTCGTTTCTGAAAAGGTGCAAAATAACATAAAATTGGTTCACAAAGTCATAAACTGTCAGCTTGGACGGTTTAAGCAATAAAAATCTAAACAAAACTTACTGTTTTTTATCGTTAGATCGCTGATTCACTTTGGGCGACTCGTCCAACGTCCGCTCCGTCATTCGCTCGATTCTCCGAAGAGGATGGTCGTCTTCGTCTTTCTTCATTTCCATCTTTCCTCCGTATTGTCCACCGTTCATTGCTTGTTGCATCTGGGAAGGCATACATGCGTTGGCCAACATAGCTTGCTGTTGTTGTATCTGTTGCATCTGTTGTTGTTGTTGTAATTGCTGCTGTTGTTGTAAATGCTGTTGCTGAATCTGCTGTTGCTGCATATCCATTGACATTTGTGGTGGTGGCAATCCTTGATTTGACATATTTGACATTGGTTGATAAAATTCGTTCATGCCACTGTTCTGTGGCTGCATCTGGCTATATTCTGGTGCTACCCCTGAACTTTGTGGCATTACATTGGTCGGAGTCATCCCTCCATTTTGCGGTGGTCCATTACTCCCAGGCATTCCCGGATTCGGATACATCGGTGACTGTGCCTGCAAATGAAATCATTGTAAAACGACGTTATAATTTTTGTCAAATATGTACGTACCATACTATTTGATAGTCTTCGTTTCCTAGACTGCTTCGGTGGCATCATTCCACTATTGGCCAAAAAGTTCGCGTGCCAGCTCTCTATATTTTCGTGTTCATTTTGTTGATGAACAAACTGATTTAACATATCTGTTCGTACTACCAGTGCCTTCGTATAAGGTGGTTTCATTGGCATTTGTTGTTGTGGCTCGACTGGACCACCGTTCATGTTCATCATATATGGCGGCATGGCAGGGCCATTGTTCATCATCTTGAGGACTGTCCCACTGGATAGAAGCACAGCCTCCTAAAATTGATAAAAGTAAGTTAACAATTACGCACGGCGTTTTTAATCCACGGTCAAGGGACACGGTTGTCGTCAAAGTTGAGGAAAACAGATAAATAAAGTCAAGTACGAGGAAAGAGTAGATAAAGACGCGGGTCAGCCTGGCGTTCATGGCGCTATGCCAATTAGATATTGCGCGGGATTTCCGCAAGCGGGCGCGCATTTGTGTGATGTGTCAAAGGTGACACAGTACTGCAAAAACGACTACTGTAAATAGAACAGTTCACAACTTTACGTTTAATAGACATGTAAAACCGTAGCTTTATTGAATCAACTATGCCTATACAAATAACATAATTTTCGTATGATTATCAGTTACAGTCCCTTTAAAATTGTAACTTTTATCCTTATTTCACGCTAAAAAAACTACAATTTGAACATGCGCTGATTTCTCAAATGCAATAATGTAGAACTTGACTCATTTCGTAGCACCCAAAACACCGCCGAGGGCTCATTCGCCTCCCCCTAGCGTCCCTTCCTGCTCTGTCGGTTGCGACCCGTTTGTATGGCGCTATCCAGTTCTCCCGTTACACGGCCGAATGGTTGTGGGTCGCGCCGGGCTGCCACCGAAGTCGTCGACCGATGCAACCCGGAAAGTGATGTGCTTACTCGGCGTAGCGAGAGCCTTTTCCGCCGAATCGAGGAGTTAGTGTTGCTGCTTTGACTTTTTATATGCAAACCGAGAACTATGGGTCGCGGATGGAATAGGCTGGTAAAGAAGGAGCAAAGCGAGGAAATAAAAGGCAAATGGTGCTATGGGCCCCAAAACCTCGAGGCAACGCAAAAAATTGGGTTGTCTTGGTTCGGGAACACTGCCGCTGGCGACTCGAGAATGCTCATTTATCCTTCCAAGCCTTCCTATTGCGCTTGTTTCCCGTTTTTTCTACGTCTAATTTTTTTCGGTATACCCTTAATGGCCCACGGAAGCACTAAAGCAGTTGACGGGAAGCTGTGAAAAAA
>KB455336.1:114382-144260 GCA_000341325.1 Panagrellus redivivus | reverse complement strand
AAAGTTAAAAAGGACGCCGCAATGAGAGCTATTTCTAGCATGACCACTGAAAAATGGATATGAGATTTTTCTCGGGCGAGGACTCTAGTTTTGTTGAAGCAAAACAGAAATTAGCGAGAATAGACAACAATAAGGCACCAGAATCGATGGAATTGCGTAACGTACAGAATTGATACGTTTTTCAAATTCAACTAAATGTAAAATAGTGCGAAAGTGTATGACACCTCCCATTTAAAAATTGGTCTAGCCCTTACGACTCCGATTTATTAGTTCACGGAGGTGACATGCGGGGGAAGCGTAGATAAGAACTGAATGAGGTATCGGGTCGTTTGTAGTGTTCAAAAAATAAGTTTCACCCTAAATAAGGTGAGTGGGTGCATTTAAAGACTACAACTACGATAATGGGCGTTCGTAACAAGTGCAGAGCATACAATAGCCGGGGGAAGAAGGAGCTAGCAAGCAATTCGCACGATCAATGGAACAATAAGACTGGAAGCAAATCGATAGCATCGAGAAAAAACAATCGCAGGAAGTAGTGACCTCTTTCAGTTCCGCGCACTCGTACAGACACACAACAATGCGCATGCATTCAACCTGGTACCCTCGCTGAGTTTGGCGACACGTCCCTTTTGCCAGAATACATAAACGAACTAGATTTGCTGCATGACCACGCGGTCTATTTTTCTATATCTCTAATCGGTAAGCTTAGAGTAATTAAATGTCGTTTCTGAATTCACTACCTGGTCTTATCACCGACATCATAACAGATGCGCCACCCGATCGACGGCTACAGCGTATCCAACAAGGTTGGGTTTTTATAAGTTATTGATAAGCAATATAAAGCTATTTGTTTACGTTTTTGCAGAGAATGAACGGAACAACTTGTCAGTGGTAGCCAAGCTTATTTTGAACACGTTTTTGGATGCGACGGTTAGAGGATCGAGAACTTTGGATATCGACACCCAGGAACTCGTCGATTTACTTGTTATCCTAGAGAAGTCGCTTTGGCACGGATTGAAAGCTGTTCATATCATTCGTGCATTTGGTATTCGAAAAGCAGATGATGAACTTTGGTCAATGCTGTGCAGCGTTTCTGAGGGTAGTAAATGCATGTCCGAAACGATAAAATGTGTCAAGGAATTGGATCATTTAAAAACATCAATCTCTAAAGTTCGGGCTTTTCTGCGGGTTGCAATAATGAAAAAAGAGCTTGCCGATTACGTACAAAATATATGTAATGCTGATTTGACGCCGTTTTATGAGCCTTGGGCTTTCTACCGTAATGACAATGGAGCAACATTGGCTGGATCTTTGTTAGCTTTGCGCGTTTTTGATTGCAATTTGTTGTTGGATTATGATGTACTTATGGTGAGCAACAACAAATTTGTAATTACAGTTTATAAGGCATATATATTTTAGCACTTTGCCCAGAGCATTGACTTGACCCACTATGTGAAGGTACCCATTTTGCCTAGTCAGTTCGCACATTACACGGAGGAAGAAGCCGAACTTGAGCGGGAAAAGTCCTTCCAAGAAGTTCTCGATCAGAAACATTATGTCGAAGAGCGGAATAGACAGCTTACGTGGGTTTGCAGTAGTAATCTATCAAGTAATACATATGGAAAGTTGTTTTCAGACAGACTCTCGAGCAAGTTCAACGCAAACTTTCGAATGTGACTGCTGGCGAATCGGCGGCCGAATTACTTCGAAAAATTGATGATTTGAACGAGCAACTTGCCGAGGAAAAGAAACAACGACAAGTTGCTTTGGAAAAATATTGTGAGAAGCGGGATGAGTGCAAAAATTATGAACTTTTGCAAGAGGGGTACACAAATGATGCAAAAAGGGCCTTGATTCAAATCCAAAGGAAGGTTGAGGATCGCGAACGCGTATTGGTGCGGAAGTTGGAGAATGTGAGTTGAAATGGTCATGGATATTTCAAAAGATTTTGTTATTTTAGCTTGATTTGACTTCAAACAACATTTACCAACCTTTTAATCAAAAATACCAAGACATGACAACAAAATTGGCTATCATCGAGAGAATGCACAAATTGAGACCAACGCGAAATGAATCCGACTTTTTCGACCTGATTGCCAAAATGGAGGAGAAACAAGAAATGCTGAATGATGCGATCCGTAACAAGGACGAATTGGCTGAGAAGGTCGCTAAATTGGAAGAACAAGCCCAAGCCACAAGGGCTGCAATACAGGAGTTGGCTGAATTACGCTTGGCCAATGCTGAGATGACTCAGAAGCTAGCAGAAACGGAACATGCTCTGGAGGACCTCGGGCCACACCTGTCCGAGTGAGTTTTTTTTCAAGGCATTTTTGGAGACGCTGACTCGAAGAGCTCTTTTTCAGTTCGAAAATGCAAATAGTCATGATGAAGGAACAGCTTGTGCCCGCTTCCGAGTGGGTCAAGGACTCCGATGTATCGCATTGTCTGTCGTGCAACGCTGAGTTCACCGTAACGTTCCGCAAACATCATTGCCGGTTTGTTCAACTTTTTTTAAAATTCACTTTACTAGGTTTACATTTTTAGCCGGTGTGGTCAAATTTTCTGCGATCAATGTTCGAGTCAACGTATTAATCTACCATCTCATGCTAAGCAAGTTCGTGTGTGTCAACCTTGTCATAAATTACTCGGGACGCTTCATGCGTCTGCAACAATCCGGTCAACATAATGCATTCATATCAATTTAACTTAATGGAAAATCACTGATATTTATTGACAAAAATAGAAATCTCATAAAACGATAATTTTCGGCATTCTTTTTTTCACAGAAAAGTTGCAAACGAATCAGCACTTATTTCACGCAGGATAAGTTGTACCGGGCCTGGCCGCATCAGCGAATCACCACTTATAACATCGTCATCATCATCAGTGTAACACTCCTCATTAACATCAATTACAGGCTGCATGTTGTTGCCTTTATTACAGTATGATGGTGGCGCTGCCGGTGCAATGGAATTCGACGAGTTGCGGCGTCGAACGATGATACCGTCGTCAGAAATCGGCTGGTTTGCTGAGGCAGTGAAGGATGTGGCTACCGCTGATGACAATCGACGTTGGTGGTTGTTGTGGGAATAATTGTTGTTGTGATTGGTGTTGTTGTTGGTGTTGGAGGGCTCCGGAGCCGGTACTGGCGCTACAGACAGAGATTGAGCGCGCGTCCGTGCTGCGGTGGGAGGTCGCGGAGTCGGATATTCTAACTTCGGCTCCACCTCCATGAGAGCCGATTCCTCCAAGAGAGGTGTGGTTGAGGCCGCTGGCGGTGCTGGCGCAGATGCAGGTTGAGGAGTCTTGGTCGTTAGTGACGAGGCACCCGACACCGGAGGAGCTTGGTCCGCAGGCACCAGTGGTCGAGTCGTAAGCACCACTGGGCAACTCGCTTCGGCTAAACAAGGTTAAATTGAAAAATATGCTTACACAAAGATAACAAGGGATATCTGAGATGTGATCACCAACAAAGTGCTAATTCCTTATTTAAAATATTACAATGGTTATCACAAGCAAGGGTAGGGTTGAACTCACACAACGCTAGGTTACTTGACTTAGCGTCCATTATCGACACCGCCGTGCAATTGGTAGAAAAATCAGTGGGTAGATGTGGTTGAGGGGTAGTTAATTGGCTAAAAACGAGTGCATACACAACACATAGGGTAACAACAATCGGGATCACAGCGAATATTCGCAAACGAGAAAAGGGTTAGGCAAGATTTCAGGAATAGTTTATTCAAAAGTTAAACAACTGTAAAAATTGGGGGAAGTTTTTTTGCAAGAATGCAGTCATTCATGAAAACCGACCTGATGAAGCGCATTTGTTGGTTAACAAGTTTGCCCACGGCTGAATGTCTGGTTCGAACATTTTTATACGGTTGGAACAACACGATATAAACTTTCGGTGCAAAGAAGCATGCCAATGCTACTGTTCCACCCATAGATATGCATGAACAAAGCGATGTTATTTGAACCTACAAGTTTTTGTTCCGTATGTGTGGGTATTGCAAACAAAAACTAAAAAAATTTACCTCGAAACTATTTTGCGTAACGAAATAAATAGGAGCTGTAAATAGACATATTAAAAGATTAAGCCTTTCAACGCACAAGATGAAACCTACCAAATGCAGTCCATAAGATTGACGTTGAATACATCGTAAATCCGATAAGGCGAGTTTCGTTAAAGTTTTCAGGAATCTTTCGTGTTTTAACGGCATATATTGTACAAAGTAAAATAAGGAAAAGATTATAGCCAAGTGAAACAAACAAGTGCATTGTTGCATTTTTACAACTTAATACTGCTACCGTAGGCGTAGGATAGGTGATATCAGTCGTTGGAGGATCCACAAAGAGAAAGACAATAATAACAACTATTTGCAAGGTAACAATCACTGAACAAATGGCAATCTGAAAATAGATACGTAGAAACCATAGAAATTTGTCATAATTAATAGAAGGCTTACCTGTGCTGGCGGCGAAATACACTTTGGTCTTACTGGTGAATTGGCTTTAAATACACGTGCTAATCTGTTCGTTTTCACCAGAATAGCAGAATAGACGGCACTCATGGCTAAACCAATAAAGATGCGTTGCGAAGTACACATTAATGCAGATGGCTTGCTAACGAGGAAGAACGTCACAGAGTAGCATAACGCGATGCCAAAAAGCATGCAATAACATAGCTCTCTACCACTTGCCATGACAACAGGCGTGTTGTTGTAACGCACAAAGACAGAAGTAACAAAAGCTGTTGCAATCAACCCACAAGCTGCGAAAATAGCGGGTCCGAATGCCCAGGCACTCGTCCAAACAAGGTGCGTGGGAATGATGTCAATACATTTGTCAAGATTTTCATTTGGAATCTGTCCGAGTGGGCACCTTTCGCAACTCGTATCATTAATAATGATCGAAATGTTAACATCACATGGAATGCAAGTCCAACAACACGTTTGATCTTGATATGCTCTGTAATAACCTCGAGAACAAGGTGTACTGCACACTGATACCGGAATGTCAAGTGAGCCATCTATTGCCTAAAAATTTTTAATGCCTGTTTGTTTATAAAATGTAATTAACAAACTCGAATGCCATCTCGAATTTTCTCCAAATCAATGTTCAAATCATTGCCGGCGAGCCAATGTCCCACGGTAGTATACCTCCCCTTTTTGTCCACTTGAGAGATAGAATATTGAGCAATGCCGTCACCGTTAGCATCAATCAAAGGAGGCTGGTTCGCTGCAATAAACGTTTTTTTACATGTTATTATTTTTACATCAAACAACACTCAAAACACTTACGCAAAATGGTTTTGTTGCGATAATACAACTGCAATTCTTTTCCATCAAAGCTAAGCTTATCGGCGTGACAATGGTCCACTTTTTGAGATTGTCTTTCTGCTTCCTTGCAATCAATAATATACTTGTGTAACGCACGAGCCATAACATTAACCGCATCAACAACCATTGGAACATAAGCTTCTTGTTTGAAAGTGTAGTTGGTGGAGTTAAAGCATTGACCAAAGTTTAGGTTTATCCTGTCTGAGCAATTTGACGCGTTCCAATGTTCCGTTAAAAAGGTATTCTCCGGCTTTAGGTTTGCAAAGTATTCATCGAAGCCAGGTACAACACGCATTTTTGGAGCGACGGTGACGGCACCGGCCACAATTTCTTCATAGGATTTGATGACGGCGTGCTTAACTCCCCATGAGTCACTTGCAACAAACCAGAAATAACCTTTCAATTCGGGGTGTTTACCATCTGTGATCATTCGCTTAAGGTTTTTCAAAAACAATTTCAGATTGTCCTCATCGACAAACATGACAACTCCACGTGCTTTATTGGTACGTCGCATTCGATTGATTAGATCAGTGAAATTTGTGTCATTCCAATTTCGGCCGATTTTGTGAATATCCCCATCAATGCAAATACCATTTTCAGTTGCAGCTGCGCGAAAACTGTCCATGCCGCGTTCACCGTATGATCCTGTGTCCGCAACAGCATGAACATACGTCCAATTAAGCTGAGCTACAAGGTGTGCCATGGCTTTAGCTTGAAGATTATCTGGCGGCACTACCCGAGAAAAGTAATCAAATTGAGGTTTTTCACTGAGAGCGGCACCCGTGGCAGAATAACTGAGCATTGGAATCTGTAAGATGCGCATTAGAGACGCTTCTGAGATCATCGTTAAACATACTTTAAATAGTTGCAACATTGATGCTACCATGACCGATACCTGGCTGGACGCGGCTCCTACCACCGCTGTCACGGGTTGTCGCTGATAACTGGCCTTAGATCCGTCAGAGCAGAACAGGCCATCAGATGTCGACATCACCGTCTTGATAAATTCAAGGCTTTGTTCCAGAGCATGTGTTTCAAATGAACTGCAAGTGAAATCTTTTAAGTTTCCCTTGTTTTGTAGGCTTTTATATAATTCACAAAGTCATTTGTGCCCTTTAAAGACGTCAATTGTCAACTCCACAAATTTGAAACCGAAAGCCAAAGTGACTCTCCCTGTGTGTCTAAACTCTGTAAACCAGAGATAACACGCATGTTGTCTCTAATTTCTCGCTTTTAGTAACCGTTTAAACGCTCAAAGCAGTCTTCGCTTGTTATCCGTATTTTTGTTTTGTAACAAGCCGCTAACTATGTAATCACACAAATTGGATAAGTAGATGCAAATACTATTTTGAAGCTACCAATATGTCAAACGGCGTTTATATAATAACTTGTAACTACTTATTCGACAGGCGATTGTTAAATAAAATAAAAACGGTTGCTTTCGAAAAGTGTGCTGCAATAACAGACTACGCCTCAGACATACAAACAAACTTCCTGTCTCTTAAGTAGGCCCTTCAAATTAAACCCGTATGATAAAAATAGAGTATAAAACTAATTAAAGTTTGTTCATATAAATAAAGTTTAAAAAACGTACCATGTATCAAGAATCTGTGCGCCAAGCCGGATGCCTGGCAAGACAGTCTGATCTTTGTTAATCGTTTCCAGGGCAAACATCATCGCAACCATGCGCTGTAAGCCCTGGTCAAACTTTATCGGCCCGCATTGTGATCCATTTTTACCAATTTTGTGGATAGGGAAGAGGCCACCGAGAATGATATCACCTGGAATGAACGCCTGTCGGACGGCGCCCACTAGGGCGAAGCCGAGTACGAAAGTCGCAACGACCGCCGTCCGCATCGAAGTCAGTGTTACGTCGTGGTGGACACATCGCGGAGCACATCAACATAACACGGCATGTCGGACTCTCTTATGGCAGCTTATGTTCCTCAGTTTCCGTTTTTCTCATTCACTGGAAAAAAAGATTTACAGGCGGATCTAGCCGTACTTGGAACTATGAAAGCAAAGATGAATAACGTTGGCTGACATCGCGGAAGTGATAAAGGGTGGGCGCGTCTAATGTACTGATTAATGTTAGATTAAGATATTCCATAACCAAAGCTTGAGAGAAGTTGTGACCGTAGTTATTTATATATCGAAAAGATGAGTGCCATTAGCTTCGAAAGGAGTGGCAGCATCATATTTTTGAACACGGGACTTCAATGTAATTTACATTATTATAATCAATGATCATTTAAAATATATTGGCAAAAATGTTAGAAAAAAGTCAAACTAGCAGAGCCGGAAAAGACAAATTAGTTATACATTGTAATTAGAAAATGGTAAACTACATGATAAGCTTTTGCAATCATAACGGAAGCAGGTTGTTGCTTTAAAATTGCAAGCGTTTAAATCAACGAAGAATAAAACAAACGGGCGTTTGCTTACACTTAGCAGAGTCAACATCCACTTGAAAACTTCTCGGCAAGACTTATTAAACAAACATAAACGAGAGGCGTTAGAGTTGTATCGGTATCAACTACTAGATCAAGCTATCATCTCAATTTTTGAAATTCAGTTGAGCACAATGATGCAGACTTTGATAACACAAAGTCAAACACTGAAAAACACACACAGCTAATTTCACAGACATTTTGCAAGGTTTCTGAACCGTGTCGTCGACTTAGAAGCACTTTGTTACTCCATATAAAGCACACAGGATAAAGCTGTGAAGCGTTCAGTTGGAAAATCGGCGGAAGTTTTTCTCTTTGCAATTCGAAAGTACTGACACCCAAGCTGTTACTTTAAAAACCGCGGGAGAACGGGGGATGGTGGGCAAGAAATTGTGCGTTTTCTATGGATGCCATCGTGCCTCTGGCATTCTGTTTCTAAGAGGCGGGGCTTCTGTTGTCTTTGAAAGGCTCTTTCGTTGCTTCAGAAAAGACAAAGCTGGAACGCCGTCAATGGCCTTGACACCTTAGCAATAAGTTTTACGTGCCTGTGAACACTGATTTTCATTCACAGCGTGGAACACCAGTCACAAGATTATTGACATCATGCTAATCAGGTACACGATACGACGTTAGCAGACAGAGCCAGAACACAGTGGGGAGCACTAACATTTACAAGCCTCTAAAATGCATAATGAACAAATATCTCTCGTAAAGGAGGCGGGAAACGGGTCTACCACGACAACTTGACATGATAATTTGACTTTTTGGCATCTTTCAGACAACAGCCTGATAGCTGCTAACAAATGAAATACATGTTAAAAGGCATTTCTGCATTAAGACTCATGTTCTAAATCCTCCTTTTTGGAAAGATTATAGCACCGGCCAAATCTAGCCAGGTAGCAACTATTGAGAAATGCCATGAATCGATGCTACTTAAAGATGGTCAACACGTTTTCTTAGTCATTGAAGAAAACAAAGGACCGCGGCCTACCCTCAAAGGAAGGGGATACTTGTCTTCAGTACATGCTTAATTAATAATAACGCATTCATGTTAAAAGTATCTCTTACCCTAAATATACAAAGAGCAAGGATAAAATTGGAGAAACGAAGGAATTGTGTCAATGTAACGGATGTATATAGACAAACACATATACACTTTCGAAAAAGGAGAAAAAGGGAGAAATGCGATGCCATCGACGACGCCCTGCTTGGCACTGAAATCCGCGCACGACCGCCAGGCGAAATCCGAGACATTGCGAAGACTGATGAAGGCATTGCTGATGACGAGGACACGCGCAATGGTGTTTGATAGCGTGCTCAAAAACCGCTACTGTCGAGTGGCTTATGATGGTGCCATATTGCTTGGTACTTTGGCGCAGCGTCAAAATACGTGAAGTGCAGAACCCACTCTGTGATAAGTTAGATTATCCTACCAAAAAGTAGAAATTAGGTTGTACAAAAAAGTGCTCCCGAAATACGAGAAGAAAAGCTTTTTGGGAAGGCGTAAATGGGCCATATGCACTCTCAGTTTTAGAGGTTGTGGACTGGTGGCATCTCAGACAACGGCCTCATACTAATCGTATTGAGAAAACCCGTAAATAGAATATTCGTCTTAGTTGAGTAAAAAATAAAAAGTGGACTCCAAAAAGAGGGGTTTTCTACAGGGAAGAGTCAATAAACAAAGTAAGTGGCAAACTTTTGCGCTATAGCAAAGGAGCAGCGTTGAACACACCGGATGTTACTAGTCACGGAAACCATTCTTTTGTTACGGTTCAAGCATTGCTACTCCAAGCATGACCCGTTCTGGGGGAAACAAGATAAGACCAAAGGTGCTAACATTAAGATTTCTGCCCTACTGCGCTTGAAACTAAGAGGGCAGGGAAGTCGATCAGGGCTATAAAAGCAAATTGGGGGGTTGAAAGGCGCTTAACAAAACTTTGTCTATGCCTCTTTGATTTGGTTTCCCAGAGGGGGCTCATGACAACAATGCCGTAATGTCGGCAAAGTCCTCCCCCTTTTTTGCTAACGCGACAATCACAACCGGCCTTCTCAAATACGCACAATGCCGAGGCGACACTAACTACCCTAAAAAGCGCTATTATTGCAATAAGAGGAACTGAAGGAATAGGAAGGGTGTTTTCAAGGCGGATCCAGGAAATGGGTAAACATCGGCATTTTAAGCTTGACTTCAACTTGTCCTGTTACCAGTTCGTAGACTGCAATGCAACGCGCAAACGAACCACAGGCGACCCCGAAGAGCATCATTGGGACCCTAAGAACAACCTTTTCCCGCGCCTCTTGTTGAAATGCGTGAAGAGCCTCGCTTAGACGCAAATGACTGAAATCGGCGTGTCCTTAAAGCAAAGTTGGTCCTACAGTGGTGCGTAAGTTCTTTGCCTTTTACAAACTTTTTGCAAAAGCTTCGAGGGCCAAGCAACATTAATCAGACACAATTTGGCGTTAAAATTGGTGTACATCCAGCAAAGTATGTCATTCTAAGCGATTTTACGGCTTAACCCTTGGAGTGCGGGTGCTAATGGTTTTCGGCATCGATGTAGCTTGAAGCTATTAGCGTTAGCCAATTGATGCCTCTCAAATCAAACATTAGCCGTGTGAAGCATCCTAAATGCATGATTTTTGACTAAATAAGCACGACTTAAAGGGGGCCCAACCACACTAAACAAAAAACTCATTAACAATTCGTTAGCATTTCTTTTCAAGTCGTTAGAAGGTGCATAGTAAGGTAGCTGACAAAAGACACCTCGCATAGATTTGAATGTTTATTCAGAAGTAGCTGATGTAGTTTCAGCTAAGAATTATCCACAAAGCTGACGTAAAGAACACATCACCGTTGTTTCAAACCAGAAAGTAGACATGCGCTAATTGCCTTTGACTTAATGCAAATCTTGGCATACAAGATGTACCAACTGAAAGCATGGCTTTTGAAGACGCGCCGCAAAAGGAAATGCCACAGTTTCCGTTCTAGCTTTTGTTCCTGTCAAACGACCCAATCTGTTTTGGCCGGTATATTTCGGGGGAAATATGTGTAATTGACTGTTTTCTTGTAACTTTAAATTGTTCAAAATTGCTCAACCAAAAACTTTTTACTTTATTTGATTTTTTCTATGTAAGTAATAAATGATTTTTGTTCATTAGGCTAGCCAAAAATAGCGAAACAGCTATTCTGTAAAAAGTACATTGCCATAAATGCTAAGAAACAGTATAATTTGATTGAGGTAAAGTGTCAATACCAGCACCTTCGAAACTACATGCATTGGGCTGTGAATGGTAAAATGTGAGCAATTCGATGCCAGCGTTATGCCAAAACACCATAGCCGCAAGGATGAGTAAGTGCCACCATTGGTGACTGCATCCAACGTAATCAAAGCATCCTGAAAAGTGGAATTTGAAATGGAAAGTGTTAGCATGAGGAAACGCACCTGGCATAAGCCTCTCCGGAAAAAGGGTCGCATAAAAGATAAATGCGGCTCCGACAAGTGCGAAAAGAAGCAGGATGTTGGGAATCCATTTCTGAAATTGATTTGGAAGCGTAAATCAAATATGATGCAGATCAATTACCTCGACGTGAGGGTGACCAAATCCGCCATGCAAGCTGATCCAGTGAGCTGTGGGATACAAACCAAAAGTCGTAATTAGAATGTAAGTCAAATGGAGATAACCAATGCGGGTGTTTCCAAATTTGCAAGTTAGAGAATCTTTTCGTGCAGGGATATACAAAGTTATAAATAAAATAAGTGACAGCACCATTAAGTAACTTTTTCTAATTTCCTGTAACAACATGTCAGACAAATGCTTTCAAAACAATAAATTAATACCGGAAAACAATAGAAGGAAGTGTATATTCCACCGAGATACATGCCAAGAAGCCCTGCAGAAATGCCAAACACATCTGCTTGTAGCCATGTTCGTCGTATTTTGTGATCAATGCAACCAAATGTGTGATAGCCGGCAGACAGTGTCATACAAACCTGGGAGCCGAGAATGGACAAAAACGTAATCCAATGATCAGAACTACTAGCACCAATTGCTGGTAGCACATAAAAATGGCAGTTAATCTGCATCCATGTAAAATAAATAAGGCCCCCAAAATGGCTCCAAATATTTATAGTCTCGTTATTCCAGCTAAATATGGACTTTAGACACATGTGAGGGGTCAATTTCATTGGTCGATAAGCAGTGTGGATATGCTCGTTGAGCCACATATTGGGCTTGAGCGTGTCCCGATGCACCAAGGAGTAGTTTCCATGTCGCCGACATACAGGACCACGACGACATGGGTGACAACGGCCCATACCTGAAAGAAGTTCCTGGGTTTTAACAGAGCACTGCTTGTAAAACGGACTTCAATTCAAAAACGGGATCATGGAAGAATGAAAAGTGAAAGTCACACTTCTTGTCACCCGCCGGCTGACCGGCTCATACAAGCCCTGTGGGCAGTTGCGCGGGCAGGCTGGACGTGAAGTCGTCTATGGGTGGATGAACGGAATCCTCTCGTCAAATCGATCCGACGTGTCTTGAACCAGACGATATCCTCAGGGCATGATTTGGGTCGGTTGTCCGGCGTAACATGAATTTCGCAATGGGCGAAGATTTGCAGGATATGCATGCGCGCTTTTTAATACTCATCATTCCTCAGAAGAACAGTATCGCACGGGAACACACATTGTGTATTCTCAACTGGTTGATTTCGAAGAAAAGATGGTGATTCGAACGGTCTTTTGAGTAAACGACATAAAAAACCAAGGCGCATTTTATTCACGTTACGCAAACTTCATTAACGCATTGACAATAAAGACGCAACATTCATAATCAGATTAGGCATAAAACAATATAACGATGAGCGCATAATTACATTTTTTTCTTTCGTCGCCTGCGTCAAAAAAGCAGGGACATCCCGTTAAAAATCAAACATCAAAACGTCAATTATAATCCAACTGGCTAATAGGGGCGTGGTGAAACGTAAACGGTGATGATGGCAAGATTATCACCGATCAGAACGTGATTTGTGGTGAATGTGCGGATGTGCACCCTGATCACGACCTTACGTTCACCCTTGATTGCTTTGTATTGCATCAGGGTGCCTGAAATAGTTGTATAAACAAAGTTTTGCATAAACAAAGTGCAGCTCTCACCGTAGTTAGACACTTGCTCAATCTTGAAACGATCTGTATTGCATTCGTCGAGATGATATTCCACACGGAAAGGCAAATCAACTTCTGTGTAAATGCGTCCAACCTTAAAATTACATTTTTAAGAATTACTTGTCTGAAACCGCCTACTTCATAAGGAGCTGCCATAGGGTCAATTGAACTCGGAATACTCGAGAATTGATACAAAATTTCATTTGTGATGTTAGCTGCGCAGACAAAATCTTTTTCATGACACTTTTTCAAGCAAGCATAACCATCATCAACTTTGCTAAAATGTTTATTTCTTAACTTAATGTCACGATACACATTCACAAATGACACACAAATCAACAGACAAAAACGAGATCATAAGAACCACTTCACAGAAATGTTAAACCAAAAGATGGTGACGATGTTTATGATGGTAGTGATTATGGGTTAGTGGTGGGGGTCTATATTGTGACACGTAAATAATAAGGTTAGCAATGTATTTGCTAGTGAGTTCGCCATTAACGTGAAGTCGGAGCACCAATTCAAGATGAACTTCTTGAGGCCCATCTAAAGTGTCTCGAAGTGCAATTTGTGCAGAGTTGAGTGTTTCTCCCTTTTGGATCAGGAAATTCGATCTAATTGCTGGGATGACGTTTGCTTTGTCTATACAAAATAAAGTGTTAATAATTGAACAAACATTAGCACAATTTGACATTACCCGGTTTCGCTTTTACAACCCTGAGCTCGAATTGCATAAGGGAGTTTTCGCTGCTTGGTCCCTTCATGCTAAATAACGTAACTGATGTTCGTTGAGATGAAATGTTGACGTGTTTCGGAATAGCAATGTGCTCCCAGCTCATATGAGCTGGATACTGCTTACAGATATCGACACTGACAGTCTTACACAAGTTGGGACTGCGGACACAACGACTGTAAATAAGACAATCACACTGCTAAATGTTAGATAAAGTAAAGATTTAACCAACTTTTTGTAGTGCCTATCGGGGATATAGTTCGGAGGGCAATTGATTCGTTGACATTTGTAGCTTCCCAATGTGTTAACACAGATTGACTTCGGATCGTAACAACCGAGTGTAGCGCATTCGTCAATATCTGTTAAAATTATTAAAAATTAAGTCATAAGAAAACGTGATTAACGTACCGCGACAGGTAACGGAATCATTTTGAATAGCGTAACCAAGCGGACAGGTACACTTAAATGAACCAGGTGTGTTCACACATTCGCCCATGCAGATGGAATTGCCAGCTTTAGAGAAGCGGTCACATTCATTGATATCATCGCATGTACGCTCGTCAGAACTAAGCTGATAACCACGATCACAGATGCATTGGAAGCTTCCAGGTGTGTTGACACATGTTTGTTGGCACTTTGCGATGCCGGAGGCACATTCATCAATGTCTATAACAATCAATATGTACACTTAAACTCTGTAAATTAAGTACCTTCACAGTTGCGACCATCTTCAGACAATTGATATCCAGGCTTGCAATGACACTTAAAAGTACCGGGCATGTTAATACAAGTAGCGTGCATATTACACATGTGTCCGGCGAACTTCACACATTCATCAACATCCTCGCAGGCATGAGTGGTTGCGTTGAACTCATAGCCTGGGCTGCAAATGCAACGATACGATCCGGGGGTGTTGAAGCACCGTAATGGGGGACAATTGTTCATGGAAGGGTCGGCACATTCGTCAATATCTAAAGTAAAGTAATTAGATGGCATTCAAAGGTAATAAGTGCAGTACCAATACAGAATCCAGTGGTGACATTCATCTTGTAACCTGAATAACACAAATTGCCCTTCTCTTGGCAACGATAACTGCCCGGAGAGTTAATGCAATCTTCATAGATCGAACAACGATTCGGAGTAGCGCACTCATCAATGTCCTCGCATTTACCGTCTTTAGCCTTATAACCTAACGGGCAATCAATAGATTGACATTCCCCAGTTTGTGGATTCATCAATTCACTTTCGGAACACCGTTTGGGATCGCATCGGAAACTTCCTTGCGTGTTTCTGCATTGATACAGTGGGCCACAATCATGTGCACCCATATTGCACTCATCAACATCTAAAAATACGCAGTTACACATGTTTTAAAAATTGTTGTAGTCCAATGTGACGTGATGTTAGCTAACATTCACTCGACATTGACAGTAAAAAATCAAACCGAGGCATTCTTCAGTTTCACTATCGAGGGCGTAGCCAGTTCCGCACGTGAGTGTTCGGATGCATTTGTAGGATCCAGGTGTGTTCAAACATCGTTGAGATTCAAGGCAGTCGTAGGCCAATGTTAAACATTCATCAATATCTAATACGTACTCGTTAGTCGATGGAACGGACATTTACGATCGAGATTAGAGTCGGCGGACATGAGTCACAAAAAGGAACGAGCACAATGCAAAAAGCGGACGATTAGTTAGCAGTGAAAACTGTTCCAAGTTGCAAACACCAATTAGCTGTCTTACCCTCACAGCGGCCTTCCATATCCTTTTGGAAGCCCTCCGGGCACAGGTGGCTATGAATGTCATTCATATGGCGGCGATCTTCGAAAAAGTTCCCTGCTCGTTTCTTCATTCGGTCAAAGATGTCATGAATGTTTCTATACCAAGGACTTTTTTGGGTGGAAGCTTCTAAGCGAAGGAGTGTAAGCATGGGAATTTAAGCTGATGGTTTGAAAACATACCAATGCAGGATTTTCCGTCTGATCCGAGATCATACCCATCGTGGCACGAGCATTCGACATCTTCACCACCGCGATCATTGCATTCATGATCGCAAGGATTATTGACACAACGGCCCGCTTTATAAGTTCCAACCTTGTTTCCAGTTTCATAATAGGTTTGTGGGGGTCCATCTGTGATAAGTTTTACCTCGGGAATAGCAGTAGCGTTGGAATTGCTCGAGCAGCATTGATTGAATGATAAAAGACACACGGAACTAAAACCTGGAGGAGCGACACATGGTTTTTTGTTGGCAACGAGGTCTTTGGCGAGAAGGCAACAGTCGCAACATTCCTATAATTTTGTTTTTAAATCGCCAAATAAGTATATAATTAGTTTCATCAAATCCAATGCTATTACTTACTCGCTCAATGCCTCCACCTTGACCATTAACATTCATGGAACAGTAGCCATTTCCCTCGGCAAGTGTCACGCCTTGCTTACAACTTGTGTCCAACAACGCCCGAAGACAACAGATGGACGCAGTGCGAGAGCATGTTACCGAACTTCCAATAGACTTCAGGTTAAGACATGTATTTGTTTCACGGTAATGCCGTGCGCCTCCGGCGCAACAACGAGCAAGTTCAGCAATGCCAAGTACCGCCGGTACAACTACAACAGGTTTGATGATAAAAACGTATACCAAATAAAAAAAACCTCACATGCTATAAGGACTATCAGTAGCCTACGCATTGCTTGACCGATGCGCGTAAACACAAGACTGGAACTAAAAAAAGAATTCTGTTCGCAAATAGAAACCCTCAAGGCGCGAGACCACAAACACTTTTGCCGCTAATATTCACGACTCGAAAGTTGACTCGACTAAACAAGTTGACCATCCACGAAGGGGCGACAAACACGGTTGGAGGCGGTGACCAATTCCAATTCACGTAATATTTGTCTACTATAATTTTTCGACACCCAGGCCCGAAGATTATCAGCTCCTCGGCCATCTGTTTGCGGATCGCAAAGGCGGAGCCGCCACCTCAAAACTTGCGCAAAAAGACGAGGTATCCATTCCTGGACTCTAAGCCGGTCCGTAAAAAGAAAGTGTTCCAGAAAATCGCCTGACAATGTTGACCAGTGGTCCTCAAAAAGCTTCGGAATTTTTACGCATGCAGCATTTTTGCGTGCATAGAGGTATTCTGGAACAGACAAAGGGTCGAATAGTACGAAGACAAACATAACCAAAACTGGGAGTGACGCGTTCGGGTACTTTCGATAAAAAAAAATAATGCATAACGAGCCCAGCTGATAAGGTAGACGCCATTCAAGCTGATTTACACTTGGAAATGCAGACATAGGAAAAAGTGCTCAAGGCTCAAGTTGCACTATAAACGGAGCCGCCTCAAGCGATCGCAACGACGAAGTTAATGAATTGACAATGTTCCTCGGGAATGAACACTTTTCTCGGAGACATAAAAATTGCACAATGCTAAAAAGGTTGGATTGAATTTCACGAAAAGTATGCGGGAGGTCTGGCTGTGATGATCATGATAGATTTTCAAAAGTGTGCCACGAAGCAAAGCTTACTACTTATTGCGTGTCATAATAAAGATTTGCACGGCTTTTAAATCAAAACAACCTGCCAGGTGTTTCCGGGCAAAACGATCTGCTTTTTTTTAAACTCGTAACCCGGTTGTGGTTACAAGTTGACACCCTCCTTGGATTTCACATAACAATAGGTCATTGTTTTTGACTTTTTAAAATAGATCAGTTGAAAAACGGAAGACAATTGAGACTTCAAAGCATTGAAATCGTTATCTGGCCAACTCAATAAACGGCTAACTACAAGACAATTAAATTTGATGATCCGATCAGCAGTTTTATTGGAGGTGATGGGGCGGCGGAGGCGGAACAAAGACATTACCACAAGGGAGTTTGAATTCAGTCAGATGTTGCATCCTTTATTTAAAAAAAGACCACAAAGTGAAGACAAACTAATGAACGCATAAAACGTCGACACTTATGACCAAATTAATACATTTGGAACTTAAAAGTTTACATCTTGCGAATTATGTGATTCATGGTACTTTGTTGAGTACCGTAGCAACTGTTTTCCAATGTATTTTCAAAGCAAACTGCACTTCTTTTCATATTTTTCCGATGTCCATAACATTCAAGCCCAGTTCAATCATGAGTTCTGTATACTATTTTAAATCGCCTTTGAAAGTTTATCATGTTCGTTAAGCCGTACAAAAAACAATACTGCCTTATGGCCACAGTCTAGTAATAACAACGATAGACGCCCCACAAGCAGAGCTAAAATTCTTTGATTAAATCGCTGAGTGATAAAAGCTGTTCGAAACGTGAACACTGACATTAGTTTTGACGAATGTCACACATAAATTATAAGAAAAACGTTTGATGTTTCCGCTATTTGGAGACTACGAATAGGTACGTTATTGCATTTCAACTGTTAAGCACGTCGTAATAATTAAAACACAAATTGTCACTCAGATGCCAGATGTTTCTTAAATTGACTTAATTTATTGCGGTTAAATCTATTTTCATCAAATGTGATTGCTTACATTTAAAAGATCAAAGTTCCAATGAGACACTGTTTTGACCGCAATGTTGTAAGGAAAACAGGATGTTGCTACATTCTAAAATGGCCACTTCGCAGGTGTTTCAATGGATTTCCACAGGCACAAGGCTGTCTAGACCCGGATCCGGCATCAAAAACTTTCTTTAGCGATTTCCTGAAAAAACCATTCCATACCTGGCACCAGCTTTACCAAAAAAGTGCTGCCGTCTGCAAAAATCATCTGCAATGAGATCGCTCCGCCTTATGAAGGAGGGGTATCCGGGATCGGACTGTTTATAAAAACGGTATCGAGCCATTTTCATGACACAGCTCAAAGAGCGATCTTCAAAGGCCGAGAATGCGAAAACTCCAAGGGGACTCCACCATGGCCCTAATATGCTCGGGTTGCCTGGGGCATCCCAGCGGGGTACACCGGGGACTACTGTTTTTGCCGCTATCTTGCAAAGGCATTTTAAAAGAAATTTTTCATTTTTCATGTTTTTGAAGAAAACCGATTCTGGGATAACACCCATGAATTCCTTTTGTGTAATATACCCTCAAAGTTATTCGCTAAAAATAAAAAAAGATATTTAAAAATTGTAATTTGCGACACTTTTCCATAAAAGTAAAAAACTGTATTTTTGCGCACCCTAGAGTAAACGATAATATTCGAAACTGATTTGCCTTTTTCCCGAACGATCCCGATCATTTGGATTACGGCCAATTCGACGTCAAATTAACGTTTCCAGACAATGTCCACAATGTTGTTTGTTTTTCCCCTCCAGCCAAAAACACCCGACAAACAGAAACAACTGCTTTCGCGCGAAGACCTTGCGTTTTTTTACAGCCGCGTACGTCATGTGCTACGTTGGGTCTGGGACACCATGCCTTGAGGGACCTTTCGTTCCCCTCTGGACACTGTTTATCAGGGATGTTTTGTGTGCCCTTTGTACGTCCGTGTAGGTACCCACTGGGGTCATAGTGTCCTTCCCCTTCCTTGCTGCATCGCTCGTGGAATGTTTTTCGTCATTGTAGCAACTACGACATCCTATGACAAGCGACTTTTTTAGCTTCTCAAACTAAATATGGGTCGTCGTGGAAAGACCATCGAACCTGCCGTTGGTAAGTGTTTTGTTAACGGAATTATATATAAAAAGTGGAAATTGCATCATTTTCAGCTCGTTCGCAAGCGGGTGATACCGACCCGAGCGACTTGGACTCGGTTGCCTACTCGAGTGTTGCTGGGGATAATGATACCGTTCATGGTAGGTTATTTTTAGATTATATATCGAGTATTGGGTAAATTTGCAGGCGACAGTGACAGTGAAATCCTTGGCCCCCACGCAATTGACGTCTTGCGCACCAATGTCGAGAATGCCGCGGACAAAAGGTAAGTTTTTTATAGCTTTACGAAAACAAGATTATATATTTTCATTTCAGTAACAACACGCGCATCGAAGCGATGAAGAACCTCATTGGTCTTCTTCGCAAATGCGTCCTCGATGAGGACCTCGAGCACTGGAAAGCTAGCTTGTGTGATTCGCTTGAGAAAAATCTGCGCCGTACAGATGACGAATCTACTCTGGCTTGTGGCCTGGTCGGTCTTCTGGCCATCCAGAAGGCCTTCGACATTGAAGATGAGCTCCGAGGGCCCCTCAAAGCGCTTGTCCATCTGGCAAACGACTACTCGAAGCCTGAGGCTCTCCGCGCCGACGCGGCCCAGAATATCGGGATCGGGGCATTCTTTTCGGCCGATCAGCCTTCAGAAATCCGGGACTATGTCACAACCCTCGCAAATCTTTGGTCTGCTGTGAGGACCACGTCGCAAACTAGCGCTCTGTTCATATCCGCTTTAGAGGCGTGGACTGTTCTTCTCCACAGGGTAAGCCTATTCACACTTCGTTGTTTTCAAAAATCATCAATAACCAATCAATTTAGGCTGGTGACGCTGCCGTTAACACCGCCGTCGAAGACAGTCAGCCGAAGCTCTGCCAATTCCTGTCTGCCACCAACGTTGAGATCCGCATCGCCGCCGGTGAGGCCCTTGCCACGCTTTATCAGCTCGCTCGCGAAAGCGACGAAGACTTTGAATTTGGAAACCAGACTTATGTCGAAGAAATCATTGAGAAGCTGTCCCTCGATTCCGCTAAATATCATGCCAAACGTGACAAGCGCGCGCAGAAGCTCACGTTCCGCCAGATCAACGACGTGATGTTCAATGATGCCTTCCCCGAATCCCAGGTGCGGTTCAACCGACAAGAAACTCTCGAAATCACCGACTGCATGGGCCGCCTTCTGTACGATAACTTGTGCATCTCCCTCAAGGTATGCATCATTAGTTAATACCGATTGCATCAGTCTGATGAAACAACTTTCAGAGTCACATGAACATCCACTTGTCCAAGAACGCCGTCATCCGTGACGCTTTCGATCTCGGTCCCATCGTCGAAACCGATGTCGTCAAGGAAACCAAGCAACAGAAGAAGGATCGTCAGCAGACTCAAGTCGAAATGTCCAAGATGCGCAAAATCCACCGCAACAAGCAGCGTGATAAGAAAGCCTATTAGACTTGTTCAAGTCTTTCAGCCAACTATATACACTTTTTCATAACCTTTCTGACTTTCTAAGCCCACTATCTTTGCCAATTGCGGGGTTTTCCTTTTCATAACTCACAGTTATCCGATTTATTAATGGTGTCGTAATAAAGTTTATTAAGAAACTGTTGTTCGCAATTAATATCACGAGAAGTTTTGGATATCGTTGGGCAGATCAGAAGTGACAAACAAACAAAACTTGGGTTTCATTTGAATGGCAGGCGTATTGTAAAACAATCAACGTTTTTTGGCATTACTTTGCAGTTGAAAGCATAAAAAGTCGATAGAAGCTCGTCCGGGTTGGTATTTTGCGTTACAATGTCCTCATGTTGCGACCATCTTCAATCAAGTCACAGTAATCCGTATTATTATTAAGTTACTAAACCAAAATCGTTTTGTACGCAAAACTACGTCTTGCTTAAACAAGGTATCAGTATATACACAGATGTGTTAGCTAAACGTATTACGACGACTTTTTTAATAGCATGGACTCTGCTTCCGTAGCCGTTTCAACTGCTGGCGAGGACGTTGCTTTGTCTGACTGTGTGTCAAGACCCGTTGCTGTATCATGATCAACATTTTTGAGGGATGCAAATAGCTGGTGAGGCAAATAACTTGTAAAGGCCAACATATAATAGTAAACCAAAACAATCAGTGAAAACAGCGGTAAAAGTGATATCAGACCATCCTAAAAATAAGCATTGTATCTTAGAGTTTCATTGAAAAAATCGTCGAATGCGGTTCGAACCTCAGGTTGGCGATTTGGAACTTGATTTTCCTGGGCGGTAGACTGCTTCAACTCGACAAGCTTGCTGACATCGTGGTTGCAGTCGCCAACGAGGCAACACTTGGCCGGCTTTGTGTTTTCGGATTCAACGGCCTCGATATGGCTTTCGCGGGTGATGGCAACGATCAAGTCGCAAATCATGTGCTGGATGTCCAATGGAGAGCCGGGATACGCGCTACCCTCGGATGCCAAACCTTCCAAACCCTTTTGAAGTCGCTGGAAGTCGACGCCGTAAGTAAGCAGAGCATTGGCAGAAACGCGGTTGTTGAGCACAGACGTGAAGGGCGGCAGTTCGACTGAAACGCTTGTTACAATCAAGTGACACGGAATTACGCTTCAAACCTTTGGGGAAGATGCCAACAGGAGCCGGCTCAGAAGGTACGGGGTCCATCATCGTGACCAGATCCGTCGTGGAAGCATTATCCTTGATCTCGGCCTCCTCAGTGCTTTCCGGGACCTCCTTCTCCAACTCCTTGATGCGAGTGGCGAGCTTCTGATTCTCGGCACGGGCGTTCTCGAGTTCGCGGCAGACAACTTCATAGTTGCTGTTGAGCTTTTCCGATTCAGCCTTGTGATGCCCCAATTCGCGCTGCGTATCCGACAACGATTCTTTCAGCATGGTGTTCTGCTCCTCGACATTCATCAAGGCGATTTCGGCCTCCTCGTGACGAAGACGAGCTTCACTGGCTTCCTCTATGTATTTCCGAAGACGGTCTTTCGTGCTGGATTCAAGCTTTTCCCGCTCATTGAAGATTTCCTGGACCTTCGCTTTGAGCTCGACATCTGTGAGATTCTTGTTAAGGCAGAAAGTGAGCTGCGATTCCAGCACTTCGATACGCGACAACAATCGGTCTTCGTTGATCATAGCCTGCCAGTTTGCTTCGGCTGCGATTTTGGCGGATTTCAGCGCTTCTTGGAGAACCATCAGTTTATTGCCAAGAGCCTGAAATGGTAAAATAACACGCTAGTTCATACAAAACCGTAAAGAAAAACTCACGGATTCACGGTGTTTAGCCTCAAAAATGTATTGCTGCATCTGATACATTTGATCCTCGGAAACGACGAGACAATTCTTTGGAATCCTTTCAGACATATTCGATGTAGCATCTTGTATGGCCGACCGGCGATTACCGATTTCTTCACCCTTCTCATTCAAAAAGCGAACCATTGCGACAACACATCCACTGGCAACTATAACTAAGTGGGTTTTTTTTTCGGTTGAACCAAACCAAATGGTCAAACCAACCTCTCTTAGTATTGTCCACAATTTCAACGCCAAGCTGCAAAATATCACCCGAATTCAATTGCACAGGCCCGGATACTTCCGAACTACCACTTAGTCGATGATTATTGATAAACGTGCCATTACTAGATTTGGTATCTTTGATGAAAAAGGTATCCTCTTCGCACCAAACAACGGCGTGATTTCGCGACAACACCTAAAACAAAACGTTGCCCATAAAAAGAACAAAAATGACGGAAAGAAGAAAAAATTGACTCACTTTGCAGTCAAAAATAGCATTATTAGGCGTTGCAGCGAAACGACCAACAGCACGGCCAATTTTGACAGCACTGTCCTCACCCCGAGGCACGACGACCCTTCGATCTTGAAACTCGTGAGAATTGTGGCAGGGCGTTAACAGCATGACCGGCCCGGTCTCGGGCTGCTTCGAGCTTGGCGGATTTTTGTTGACTGCCATTATCTTAGGTTAGTGGTAGTTAATCTTAGTCATAATATCTGTAAGAATAAGAATTGGTTAAGAAAATAAGGTTCCAAATGTTACAAGTATGAGTAATCAGGGCCAGTAACCCGGTAATTCCGTAAACACGATCAAAGTTAAGTATTAATTTATCGAAATAACAAAGTGAAAACTTGATTAAGATTGAGACCACGTAAATGAGATTGATATGGATCAATGTAAAGGCACGATCATTCCGGAATTTCGCAAGAATCTGCCTTGTTCCGTTTGCAGTTGTAAGTGATGAATTCGAACTTCTCGCTCGTCGCGAAAGAACCGGGATTAAAAACCAAAGGACGCGAATTGGAATCACCATCGATGATGTATTGTTGATAGTCATCGGCAAGAATAAGCACATCAGGCTCGGGACTCAGCTCGAAAAGATAGTCGAACTTTGGAACGACCGGAGTGACATACAATGGCAGTGGGGAATAGTGCTTCTGGCTTCGGACTGTCTTGACGAACTGAAAGATAACAAAGCGTTATTGAGCCAGTAGAGAGCGTGGGGTCCAAATTGGACAGCCGGCTATGTATTACAAAATAACATAGCGCATGGAGGACTGCTTTTATATATAAAAAGTCAGCGCAAACTCACTTGGTTCGGTATTTCGGCCTTATCACCAGCAACGCGAATAGCATTAGTACACGCTTTAAAGATATTATCCTCGCGAAAGATGATGATCGAAACGTCGCGACACTGCAGTTTGCACGGATTCGATGCGAAATGAACATTTGACATCCCCCGAAAGTGGTCCCCGTGGGCGACTGGCGCGCTGCAATTCATACATACAATTATATTGGTCAGACTGAAATGCACGACTCCATCGTCAAAACGTACCGGGGGAACACTTTGCTTGTCGGCAAATCCTGCGATGACGGGACAAAAACGAACTGCGTATTTGCATATTGCTCTTGGTATTGATCGATGATATTATTCAAATGACGAAAGCCTTTGTCCATGGCTGGCATCGGATCGGTGGTTGATTTGGGTGAAAGGAAGTTGCCGCAGAAAACGAAAGCATATGGCGGAAAGTCGGCAAATCCGCTCAAAACGCTGTTAATCTTCTTCAGGACGACGGGACTGTCGAGCCAAACTTCAGAGAAAACCGCAATCATCTCGCTTTCATCCCAGAGGTCAGACCGACGACGACGGATCATTGGTTCGGGTCGAAGCGCAGGTAACGAAACTGTTTTCACTTCGAGCATATTGTTCTTATACAAGCCGTTGAACATATATATTCCGCCTTCGAAGAAGATCCCGTCTTCAAAGATGGCTCCATTGAGATTGATCTTCAAGAAGCCAGTCGGGTCCTCAATTGCATAGGACGACATTGTATCACGTCGAAGCATGGCCAAAACGGTGACAACCGTGTTGCTGCGAGAGAACAGCAGCTCCAAGGGCAAAACATTCGGTGTCGTAACATTTTTCTTGATCAATTCAAAGCGTTCCTGCTCGGCGCTGACGTCTTGCCGTTTGATTTCTTTATACGACTTTGTAATTGGGTCCAATAGTTCTTTCTTCCATGCAGTTGCATTTATCACTTCGAAAACTTTGGCGCTGAAATGTATGTAATGAGCTTAAATTACAAATTATATATATTTCGGACGTACTTTTGACTGTTCTTTCCGCGAGCCAGGCGAGCATGACATTGTTTGAGTATGGCAATGTCGATAATTTCATCCTCGACGTTTTCGACAATGAGGCGATCGACGATTTTCTTGACATATTCGCGGATCTGCTCGGGAGTCTTTGATACGCAACATTCGGCGGCAAGATTAAGCGCATCTCTGAAAGAAAAAACATGCTTCAAATTTTGGCGCCAAAAGGGAGACTTACACTCGAAGGGACACATTCTGGAGCTCAAACTCCCTTTTCACCCGTCGCCGAACTTCGGCTGTGCTCATTACCTGAAGAAAGTTGGCATTAGCATTTAATGATAAGTCGGCTGGCAATTAATTATGCCATTGATTTTCAAGTTCGCGCTCGCTGCCGTTCAAGTCGCGCATTTTAGGAAGGGGTACATTAAGCTACCGTTTCCGACTGCCTGAGGCTTTCGTGGCGGACTTTGGCCTAGCGTTCATTCATGCCTCCACATACGGGCACTTCTGGACACACGAGTATAGGTGCCCTCGGCAATGACGTCAGACGAGACGAGATGGCGCTTGCCGTTGCAATGAGTATTGACGCCTGCTCGCACCACTCTGTCTCTCTCCCATCTTTGCTTCACTCGCAATCGAGCGAGCGACGACTCGTCGCGTCTCCCCGTAAAGGGCGCCCCACAGCATTGTCGGTCGTTCGGGGCATGGCACAACGTCCATAGCAGAGCGCGAGGGATTATTGTTTATTGGCGGGATGTGCGTCGCGTTTGTCCTTCCGTCGTGCGTCCACGGCCGCAGGCTGTCTACCGCTTGATTTTCAGGAGACCCCACCACCCCTCACCCAGCAGCGACATCGGACGCGTAAATAGAGGAAATCGACCGCTGACTCTGCATCTCTTCCGACACTTTCACATCGGTGGTCGTGTGCTTCGCCGGCGGTCACATTACATCTCGGCACCGCTTTGAGCCACGTTGTCTGTTCTTGATAATCGTACAATTCAGGTCTATATACTAGGTCCTAATTGTTAAGTCTTAATTATCATAGTTAAAATGACTATACCCGGCGATGAATATACCTATTCCGTCATCGAACGGGCCGTTGTCGAGTTAATCAAAGTTTACGGGTTCACGCATCTTGAAGAAGCTGCCCTAAACCAAATATGCCTTGTCGTCTTTCGGGTTATGAACAAAATGGGGAGCGATGTCAAAAGTTTAATCGATCACGGTAAGCATTCAATTTCACGCTGTCAAGTCATACATTTCTCAAAATTGGCGTAAGATTTGTTTTTGTTGACAAGATTTATCCGGTCTTACGCGCGCCAAAAACTAAATAACGCACTTTTTAAACTATAAAAGCTGTTTCGCAATTTCCAATCCGCGTAAGATCTTTTGTCAGAGAACATATCTTACGCCAATTTTGGGTCTGTCAGAAGGCCAAAATGCCTCTGGCAGTAATGCACATGACATTTTGCCAGAATCGATATTAACAAAACTTTTCTTTAGCGGGAAAAAGTCAGCCAGACTTGAATGATATGATTTTTGCGGCAAAAAAGAGGAGAATAACTGTCGAAGGATTACACCAACTCATGATTTGGACGGATCCGACACCACCACCAGTTAATGTAAGATATCAAAAACAATCAAAAAGGCATCGCTCACGTCTTGTTTCACTTTTTAGATTCCTATATATCCCGTGAAACGGCCTGAACCTCCCGTGCGACCTTTTTCCCCAGCCGAACTCGCGGAACGGGAAGAAAAAGAAATTCCCTCTTTTTGTCCTTCTATAAGGATCAAGCCTCCTCCCTCGAAAGTCTCTCGAAAAGAGAAGCAGCAATCGGCCGTGAAAACGGATGGCGATCCGCCGCCAGTGACAGCCGCTAAACGAATCATTCAGTAAATTTTTCTTCCTTTTTCAGCTGGCGTAATGGAACATCAACTAAAAGGCCCTCGTTTTAGACCGCTCACGCGGACAACGGTGGATACTGTTCGTCTGGCTAAAGTGATATATAAAGAATTGACTCAAGTTCAACTGGAAAAGGCTGGAAAGCCACCGTCGGACAACCCTACGTTTGCTGAAACGTTGTACGACTTCCATGCTCGCCTGCAGGAGAACCCCGTCGAGGATCGTGTTGAGGAAGAGAATCCGGACGCCACGGTTACTGAAATCATCTACCCACCACAGCTATGCGCCCAACCGCCGATCTTCCATCGCAGGCCTCAGCTTATGCATACGAAGTAGGTTTTGCTGTTTTGGGGAAAGTTTGAAAGTCGTGGTAAAACACTATCAAGTTCAAGCTTGCGCACCTTTATTGTTTTGTTTCCTTACACGTAATGCAAGTGTACGTCAGACCATGTTGTCCAATGGGGTCCCGAAATATCTCGAACCAATTTAACTAATATGTACTTCCACTAATGTATACTGTTTCAGCGCGCCTTCAAGAGTTGAGGTGACGGATGATCCCGAACGAGACGCTCGGCTTATCCAAGAACACAAAGAAGAACGTGAAATCCTTGATGAAATGGAGATAAAGCGTGCTTATCCGCGTTGCGTACATCCAACACACCATCACACTCGTCCTCCTCACTCATATCCCAAGGAAGTGTTTGAGAACTGTCCGCCCACTCCTCCAGCTGAACGTGAAAGGCGTGAAAGAGCTGCTGGCCTCCTTGCTGCCGGTACGTGGTTTCGCATACCTTTTAGTTTCTGTTAATTATATATACTTTTTACAGCTAGCAGTTCCTCTCGCAAGTATACGCCCAAAGGCAAAGCAGCTAAAACACCTAAAGCTCAACTTCCGAAGAGTCCGCCTAAGCCGCGAGGTCGTCCCCGTAAGAACCCACTTCCTCCTCCTCCGGTCGTGAGTGAGCAGCAAGCACCGCCGAGAAAGCCTATTACCATCAAATTGTCCCACAACTATGATTTGCCGCCACCGGCACAGGACGAGGCAGCTTCAGCTCCTGGCCCCAGTCATACTCCGGCTACCTCGGAAGATCTCATGGAAGGCTCTTCACGCATGTTCTTCCCACAACAAGGCGCCTCTGGATCTTCGCGCACGCAGTACAATGAGTTTGATGTCGATCATCAGGAAGGCGCATCGAGTCTGCTGTACCGGCAGTTTGAAGAGCGCCGTGCTCCTTCGAGGAACCAAGCTCAGGAGCTAGATGGTGCTGAACAAGCTGAACGTGTGCGTGAAAAGAAGGAGAAGAAGAAGAAGTCCAAGAAGGAGAAACATCGCTCCGAGGAAGACACTGCGGCTTCCGATGCCGTTGATGCCGAGAAACGCCACAAGCACAAGAAGGAAAAGAAAGAGAAGAAGGAGAAAAAGGAGAAGGAGCATCATCGCGAGCGTGAAGAGACGGCAGAAGAGCGTGAAGAACGCCGTCGTTTGAAGAAGGAGCGCAAGCGCCAGGAGAAGGCCGATCGTAAGCGTGAACGTGCTCCATCGTCCAATTCGGAAGCACCCGCCGCTAAGCGACAGAAGGAGAAGGAGGAATCACCACGTCCTCAACTGAAGCTTCGTATCCATATTGGCAAACCGCCCGCGGCCCCCGCTGCTCCCGAACCGGTTGCATCGTCGTCGTCTTCTCACGTGCCTCCGGTTTCGCAGCCTGCTCCATCGTCGCGACCGGCGCCACCACCGATGCCATCACGACCGGCAGCTCCACCGGCGCCATCGTCGCGACCAATTCCACCACCATCTTCGCGACCGATGCCTCCTCCACCGCCACCTCAGCCGGCTCCCGTCAGCCATGGCATCTTCGCTGAAGCCATGAAGCCGCGTCCTGCTCCGGCGAAGGTTCCTACACCGACGAAGGCTGCTGCCCCGCCGAAAGCTCCTTCAACGCCGAAGGTCAAGAAAGAGAAGGAATCGCACTCTTCTTCCCACCGTTCTCATTCTCGTCATACTTCTGAAAAGTAAGTTTTTCATACACTTTACCCAAACATTTTACTTATATTTTGCTTACAGGATTATTAGCGAACGCGTTCAAATGTCCAAGGCGTTGAAGGAAAGCCTGAACTCCATCGAAAAGAAAGAAAAGAAGGAGCCCGAAACTCCTATTGTCAAGAAGAAGAAGTCCCATAAGAAGAAGGAACAGCACGGTAGCTCATCCAAGGCACCCCATATTGAAGCTCCTAAGCCCGAACCTGTTGTCGCCGATGTCCGCGGCAGTGGCGAATGGCCGTGCCCGATCTGTTCCATCCCATACACTGAACTCGGCGAAAGTATGGTGGGATGTGACACTTGTGGCAATTGGTATCACTAGTGAGTTGAATTTGTATTTTGCAATAATAATCAAAACATAACGGCATCCTTTTTAGTTCCTGCGTTGGCTTGACTCACGAAACCGTTCCGCGCGATGATGATCCATGGTTCTGCGTTAACTGCAAGCGTATTGAATAGTCAACTTCGACGTTGCTCCATATTAAATTTTACTTTAATATTTGTTTTAATTACCGATGGTGGTACCACATATCGGCTAGTCTCATGTTTGTTGTGTCTAATAATTGTTTGTACTTGCATTGTTTTTATGAACCTGTTGGTTCCCTCTCCTTGCATACATTTGTTGTATCAAGTTTTAGTAAATGCTTCCCTTTCTGCATTTACTTTGACTCCTTTTTGTCGTTTTTGACATTTTTTGTAGCTTTTTATGCCAGTGATCAACCGATCTGATTCCTTCGATCTACTTTTAATTCATGCGATCTTGATTTTTCACTGTCGCAAATCACGTCCTATTCCAGTGAAGCGCAGTCTATATTTATTCCAGAATATCAGAGCTTTTTTTCTAATTATTTTTTTTCGAGATGATATTAAACTTTTCTAAGTACGCATTTTTAGTCATATTGATTACTTTTGAATTTGAAAATTCTTTCATTTCAATCAATGATACTATTGTTAATCATGCGATGAAATGTAATGAATATTAAATAAAGTAACAATTTTAGTTGGCA
>KB455336.1:102344-114372 GCA_000341325.1 Panagrellus redivivus | reverse complement strand
CCGTTGGCACCAAAATGATGCTAGGAATGCCAAGAATGCTCTAACATGGTTTTGGTGTTCATCTCTATCACATTTAGTACGTCTTGTTCAAAAATGTGAAAAAAAAATTTTTTTCAACCCGAAATTGATAAAACTCATTTGCAAATTAAATGAGAATGGCACCACCTAATCAAACGTGGTTGGCCGGAAATTGCACCTAACAACCTGTAGAATGAGATTATTACGGTAAGAGCCGAGTGAAAACCATAGTTTTCCAGAATTTTTAAGAATTGTAATAAAGTCCCAAAAAGTGGTCGAATTTTTTGATAAGAGGAAAACGGTCAATACGTTTCGTTTTTGATGCAAGGACGTTAAATTCCTATCATTATTGAAAGCATCTATCTAAAAACGCAGTTTGGCCCCAAACCGTTGCTGTAGTGCAGAGTTATTACCAAATTACTAGTAATATGGACGCTCATGTGGATGAATTGTTTCTACGTCGTACAGACAAGAGCGGGCAATTTGGGTTTTAGCGTGACTATAGTACATCAAATCAATGGTAAAAACATCCTTCTGTAAGATTCTGCAAAAAAAATCAGAATTTTTGATTAACTGGCACTGTAGAGCAAAAAAATGCACAATAACTTTTGTATCTCTGGCTGCAGCCACCGCGGTGTGACATACGGCGCATCCCTCAACACGGAGAAAAGCGAGAGACGCGCGCGCGCTTTTGGTTTTGTCTGCCTCTCTGTCGTTTGCGAAAAAAGGGGAGGCAATCATGTCGTGACCTTGTTTGGTGCCTTTTCACCGACTTCTGACCTTGATGTCGTCATTATTTCCATAGTTTAAGCTGGCTACAACGTAGTTGATGCAAATGGAAACAAGAGAAAGGGAGTGAAAAGGTGATAAGATGTCGATAGAATCTGCATTACGAAACGCCGGTGGCCATGGCCAGCGTTTTGCATTGGGTCCAACGACACTTTGGCCCGGCCACAAGTCCATCTATTCGCAGTTTGCTTCGGTGCTTTCGACCATGTCGACGTCATCTGCTCCGAGTGAAAGCCTCAACAATGACGTGTAAGTTGTAGTGTATTGATCAAAGTTTTAATTGCCAAGGGCTGATATAAAGGCGCTTTTGTTCGAAGTGGGTAGTTCCACTTGAACCCGGTTTTTGGCTGTTTGCCTGGGGCCCCTGGGCCCGTCTCGTCTGCTCAGCCAAACATGTGCAGCACTACACTATAAGAAATGACTGGGGAACTGGGGCATCCATCATTGACCGAATTATCAGTTGTTGTGTATTGACGAAATTTGACTTTCAGCTCCAAAATGGCTAATGATCCCGCTTCGATCGTGAAGAAGCTCCGCGACACCTTCGACGATGGCGTCCTGGAAACCGTCGAAAAGCGCAAGAAGGAGCTTCAAGCCTTCGAGAGGATGGTCGTCGAGAATGCTGATGCCTTTGCGGATGCCATGTGGAAGGACTTGCACAAGGTTTGTAAACATGTTTTTGTTTTCGTCTTTTCATCAATTCGAAAACACGGATTTTTGTAGCCCCCAGCCGAATCCCATGCTCACGAGATCGACTTTCTCGTCGGCGAGATTCAACAAACCCTTTCCAATCTGAAGTGCTGGACGGCGCCCACCAAAGTCACCCGCTACGTGCTCCAAGCCCTCGATTCCGCCTATATCCTCAAAGAACCCCTCGGCGTCGTCCTCGTCATTGGAGCCTGGAACTTCCCTGTTCGCCTTCTCCTGTCCCCCGTTGTCGGTGCCATTGCCGCAGGCAATACGGTCGTCATCAAGCCGTCTGAGATCAGCTCCCATACATCCCATCTGGTCGCGCTTCTCGTTCCGGAGTACCTCAGCGAAGGCGTTGCTACCGTAGTCGAGGGCGGGCCGGCGGAAACTACCGAGCTTCTGAAGCAACGATTCGATCACATCTTCTACACGGGGAATCCCGCTGTTGGAAAGATTGTCATGCGTGCCGCGGCCGAGCATCTGACGCCAGTTACGCTGGAGCTGGGCGGAAAGAACCCTGTGATCATCGATGAAACAGCCGATCTCGCTACCACCGCCCGTCGCCTTGTCTGGGGAAAGTTCACCAACGCCGGACAGGTATGTGTCGCCTGTGACTACGTCCTGAATCTCCATCCCGACAAGGAAGCCTTCATGAAGTACGTCGCCGAAGCCATCACCGAGTTCTATGGCATCGTTCCGAAAGACAGTCCCGACTTTGGCCGTATTGTTTCGAAAAGGCATTTTGAGTAAGTGATTCTTACGGGTTCTCGTCTAATGCGTCAATTTAGCCGTCTAATAGCCCTCCTATCCGCAACCTCCGGCACTGTAGCCATCGGCGGCAACTCGGATGAATCGACCCTCTTCGTCGGGCCTACCGTAGTCACAAAAGTCTCCGAAGACGATGCCCTCATGAAGGAAGAGCTCTTCGGCCCCATCATGCCTGTCATCGACCTTGAAACCCTCGATCAAGCCATTTCGTTCATTCGGAAACGAGAGAAACCGCTGGCTTTGTACGTCTTTTCAAACAAAACCAAGAACGTCGACCTCGTCACGTCTCGCACTTCAAGTGGCGCCGTTGTTGTCAATGACCTGATCATGCACATGTCTCGTAAGTTTCGACTTTTATTTTGCATGCGACAGTTTGATAAAAGCCCAATTTCAGTGGAAACACTGCCCTTCGGCGGCGTCGGCCAAAGTGGCATGGGCAAGTACCATGGCAAATACACCTTTGACACCTTCACCCACGAGAAGTCCGTCCTCAATCGGTCATCCGGTTTTGAGAAGATCCTGTTCATGCGTTATCCACCGTATACCGAGTCCAAGCTTGCCTGGGCCCGCCGCTTCTTGTCCAAATGGCGCGTTCCGTTCTGACTGTCCGCTTTGACTTCATGTTGCCGACCAAAATCCACGTCATTATTTATGCTAATTGTACTCTATTCTTCTAGTCTTACCTCTGTAATAGTTCAATTTTGACGTCTTTTGTAAAATTTCCAAAGCCCGTATTCTTGCGAAATATCAAAGTATTGTCTTGCCCGACACAAAGAAGATTGTAACCATTCCAAATAAAGCTGATTCGAGTCCAAAGTATTGAGTGCTGGCGAGGAGTCAACGATAGCTAATGTTTATTTAGCGCGAGAATCGTTTTTATGCGTTAATTTGGATTTCCATCGCTGAATGAGATCTGGTCTCATCCGAATGAAACCTTACCGTTCCAGTGGGTCTATAGCTCAGTGGCAGAGCAATCGGCTGCAGTCCGATAGGTCCCCGGTTCAACTCCGGGTGGGCCCTATCTTTTTTCATTTTTGATCAGATTTTGTATTTTAATCAGTAAAGTTTTTTGCTACATTAAAGTTTAAGAAAGCAAAGTTAAAAGTATAGTTTTCATACTTCTGTTTATAAAACGCACAATCAAATTGGTTTCAAAACGCACAAACTTATATATTTTTTAGTTCTAAAAACAATAAAATTATAAATTTAAGCACTACAAAAGACTATCAAGACGATTTTTACTCAAAAGTTGTCGAAAATGGCACTCAAGACTGTCAAAAGTCATACACACGAATGTGCCCCAAAGGCGGTCCCACCACGAACGAAATCCCCTAAACTGAACTCGAGAACGTTTCCTCGGGCAAGCTTAACTTAAGCTAACATTGTTTTTCCTCCCCTCTTTCTTATCTTTTCCCCCCTTCAATCGATGCCCCAGTAGTCTGATGCCGAAACCTCGATGTTACGTCACTATGGGAACCGCTTTGCGCTGTTAATCACCCCGCGCGCATCGGCCATCAGGTAGAATCTTTCGTTGATTTAAATTTTGATCTTTCGCACGTAAATCAATCACATTCTAGTTTCCGTGGCCATGCATCCAAGATACCGAAGTTCAAGCTGCATAAGAAGCGACAAAGCCCATTGGAAAAGGCCGCATTCAAGTACGAACCTCGAAAGCACCATGTATCGCAGGCGGCGGTCGTGTCTGAACCGACGGTGTCCCAAACGTCCTCTGGATGCATCCTAACGGCCGAAGATGAACAACTGATCTCACGGGGCGACTTTTATGGAGTTCGAACGAGTACACACACGGTTAGTATTCGATTTTGATTCGGTTTGATCAGTTTTGTTTGAAATTTATATATAAATTTCTCTTTTTTATATATAAATTTTAGCAACTGAACATCATTCCACCCGAACAAGTGATCAGCAAGCTCAAGCAAATGATCGACAACAACCTTCGGTTCAATGCGGAGTTTTTCCTGATCAATGTGTTGCTACCATTGGAACAGAACAGAAATGACTGGCCCAAGTTCTTGAAGCAGATTGCGGAGACGAGGAAGGCTTCGAAATCGGTCTCGCCAGACGTCTATCTTCCGTTTTTGATCCGATGTTGCGGCGTTGAAATGTCGGACATCAGTGAGGCCAGTAGGCTGAAGATTCTCGAGCGACTGTTGAAAGTTGTCGAATCGCACGGTATTCCGATGTCCGTCGATGCTTGGAATGCCGTTCTCAACGTCTACCTTCAAAACGATCACGTCTTCGATGTCGATGATGTCCTTCGCAAAATTGAAATTGAAGAAGGATTGACCCCGAATGTCGACCTTTTCAACCTTTTGATGTGGGGATTGGCTGTTCAGGGCAAGAATGAACAAATCGCGTGAGTTTGACACCTTTTGATAGTCAAATTTATATAAAATCAACCTTCAGTCCACTTTTGCACGAAATGTCAAAACGCAACCTCACGCCAAACTTCGATTCCGAGCTCCCGCAAATCTTCTCCGCCGCCTTTTGTGGTTTTGATGCCAAAGCGGAATCCCTCATCGCTCGCTCCGTCGCACGTCATGGCGAATCCGTTCGATCCGACTGCCTGGGCGTCCAGATTCGAGGTGCAGCAACAGCTCGAAACATTGATCGAGTCCGAAGTTTGCTACGATCCAGCGTCCTGTATTTCGACAAGGGTCCAGCTAATTTTGGGTACGCTTCTGATTATCGGGCCAAGCCTCGATACGTCGTCAATCTTCACCACGATGTCATTTTCGATGTTATCTGGCAGCTTGCGAAGAAGAGCCACTTCCGTGATGGGCACGAATTCGCGGCGTTGACGGAACAGATTCTGGAACACGCTCAAAGACAAGCTGGCTTCTTCAAGATGCTGTTTCGTGAAACCATCAGACACATTGTTCATGACTACTACTTTTCGGCGACGGTGTTGATCTCGGATACCCTCAGGGTGCAGGACATGTTGAAGTCGCAGATGAAAAACAGTTGGTTTTTTACATTTTTTAAAACAAAAAGGTTAATTGTGCCCTTCAGCGTATGTTATGCACATCTTTCCGAGACTTTGCCGACAGATGATCCGAAGCGGCGTGGATAAGGATGTTATTTGGGATGTGTCCAATCGGTTGATCAGTACTTTTGGCGCTGAGTGAGTTTGACTTTAACTTTGTTCCAATTTGACAAGGATTCTTACAGGAAACGCTTCTACGACCACTTACTTTTCGCCGTTCTGACATTCAAAAACTACCGCTACGACGAGCGATTTGACAACTTTGCAAAGTTTGTGGAACTCATTGACCCTGAACGCGTACGGCCCCATCTCATACTTCCGATTCTGGCCCGATGTCCGGATATGCTTGCGAGAAAGAAGATTCTGTACCAGTGCATCACTCTCGGCTACACTGACATTTCACTGTTGGATAACAATCTGCTGATCCGATACTTCTACGCACCAATGCTGGAAGAGCTGTCCACACAGTACATGACTGACTTCGAGCGGCTGTCTGAGGTTTCCAAGAACTTGGAAACATTCCATGTTCCGCGGACCCAGACCTTCAATGTTCTGTTCAACTGGGCAAAACGCGTCGACAACCCTACCGTAAAACCGACCCCGCCGGAGTTGCCATTGACTCGCGCTAATTTCAAGGAGTGGATTCAAGCCGAATACGACGAACTTTTCACGGGCAAGGCTGTGGAAGCCGCCGAGATTCATGCCAAGTACAACATTGACTTGTTTAAACGGCGTCTGGCGGCCCGCGATGTCGAGAAGGTGCATACTTTTCTCGTTAAACGCGGGAGTTTTCCACCGGAAGTCAACTTTGACGAAGTTCTCGAGCCCCTGTTGAATCTTTATCTCGCTGATGCCAATGCTGGATACCTGAAGAAAATGCTTACGATGCTGGCAGCCGTCGGTAGCACAGACGAAAAGAGCCAGGTCCTGCGTGACTTTGATCTTGAAAGCTCAGGGCATGCTGACAGCAGCGGTGGTTCTCCCGTCAAGAATTATCACATTTTGAAGCTGCTGACCCGTCATTTCGAAGACCATAAAGATATTCGGGCGCTGATTGAGTATGTTTACGAGTTGAAGCGGCTGTTTCCTGATGGTGGGTACTTTTTGAGATGTATTTTGATCAAAATGATACCATTTTCAGCTGTCGCTGCCAATGAAACCTGGTTTGATTCGATCAAAGCCTACGAACGCCTCTTCCGAAGCATACTTACTCCCACCGATGGCCAAGTTTCGGTTGAACTTGTCAATGGTGCAATCGATCTGGTCACACTGCTCGTGCGCTTCGATTTGATGATGCTTCATGGCAATGAACTGCTCACAGTGACTGTTGTTGAAACAGTTCTTCAAAAGTAAGCCCTTCAACTTATTTTTTATGAACTTTACATTGTAACATTTGCAGCCTCGGCTGGGACGCTGCTGTCGACACCTGGCTCAAGTTCCAATCCTCACTCTACTGTCCAAACAGTCTCTTTGCGCTCATGAAGCACAACATTGACGACAAGACGAGGATACAGTATCTCATCCATCGTGCCCAAAACTTCATCTCCGCGGGTCGTGTGAATGCGTATCTGGCTGCGGCATATGTGTTCCGAGGCGATGTAGAGGCTGCGAATGAGATCGTGAAAGCCAAGAATCCGCCGTTTCGATCGTCCGATTACTTGACTGCGTTGAGATTGTTGCAAGTGCAAAAGAACTACGTAAGCCTTCTTGTTGTTGTATTCAGCGATCAATCCTGTATTTTCAGCAACACGCACTAAAATTCTCAGAACTGCTCTTGCGCTACACAGATCTCCGAGTCGACGATCACGCCAAACATCTCGTCACATCGTATTGGGTGAACCACCTGTCTTCGCGAAAGGTGGCTTCGATGGCACTTGACTTCTATGAACTGTTCAAAAGCTACGATGTCTATCCGACGCTTGAACAAATGCACAAGATCCGTAGCGTTTGTGATGTACAGAAGGCGCTTATTGAGTAAGTTGTTTCCCTTTTTTGGCTTTTTCCTCATATCTCTGATTCAGGAAATGGACGTTGAATCCAGAAACACGTGTTCTCAACACCCCAGTAAAGCCGCCATCATCGGATGACTTCCTCACACGTTATGCTTCATTCACAGAAGACCTGCAACGATTTGAAGCTACTGGGAAGCCGTATGAAGCCAGGGAGAATGTTATCCCTGCCACTGACGATGCAGCTGACACAACTTCTGCACAAACTGTTAATTAGGACTTTTTATCATATAGATACGAATAGATAGGACGTTTTGTTTGTTGATTTTTTGTTGTTTTTAATGATTAAAGTTTTTTTTCAAGTTTATTACTTCTGGAAATTGCGGTTTTACTACCGTATTTTATATTTTAACCGCTTATTAGCAACGGTTTCTGAAGTTTGTTGTTTCAGCACACTTTGATGGCTTATTAAGCCACTACCAGGACTAATATTCATAGTATGTTGAGTAGACTCGCTGTTTCTACCTCTTCTCATTGTCCCAGGTAGGCTAACGAGTCTTTCTTCTGTGCCAATTCATAGACTGTTTCCAGATGTCTTCTCAAACACCTACCACCACCGTTAAACTTTTGCTCGCGCGTTTCAACAGTCCACACGTCGTTTACACCCCGAGATGAAGATTTGCCGTCATCGAAGAAGCCGTCAATACAGCGACAATGGTTCAGTCTGTATCAGAATTCCGCATCTTCATCGTCCGCACCAGCGTTTCTCCCCCAAGAAGTCTTGTTCGGTGGAGCCGCAGGATTACGCGCCCTGCAATCGGAAAGCGACGACATTCCTACGACTGTCGAGCCATCGGAATTGGGCGGTGCTGAGGATGGCTCAGGACGTGTACATTCATTCTTCGGGTCTCTGGCTGAAGGCACTGACGTTGGAGCAGCATTGATGGATTTGGCGGAGAGTTCGGAACCTGTTCCACTTGTGTCGGATTCGTTTACGGAGACTGTTCCGGCCACTGTTGATACTAAAAAGTAAGTTTATGATACACTTTAAAACTGAAATAAAAGTTTGTACTTTTTAAGGAGACTAGTACGGTATTTACCTCTGAATTCCGCGGAATTCGACGTAAAACCGGTACTAAATGAATCAACCTTGCCATCAGAAGAAGTCGTTTCAACAGATCCGACTACACTCCGCTTCAAGCCTGATTCAAACAGATTCGAACCCGCTTGTCGGGACGTCCTACGCAGCGCCATTGCCAACGGCAACTTGGACGAAATCCGCGCTGAATTGTCACGATTCACCTGGCCTGCGATCGGAATTTCTGGTCCATTGCTTTCCAACATTTTCAAACTGTTTGCGAGTAATATGAAATCAGAGGAAGATGTCACTGAAATGTTGGCTTTGATGACTGACTTGTAAGTTTAGAGGTCGATTGCCTTCGAAGAAACAACCTAATTCAAGAAAGTTTCCAGAGCAAAAGCCCATCCCCGAGCTAACATTCCCGATGCCGTCACCCTCCAACTCCTTGCCAAAGTATGCGCCGCCACGAACCCCGACCACGCCATTTCCGCCGCCAAAGACATCCGAAGAATCTTCTCAGCACATTCTGAAATGCCGTCAATGCGACGTGCAAATCGAGCTGCTCCCGCTGCCGTGGCACTCTTTGAAGCTGCTTTTGCCCATGAATCGTCGTCGATGCATTCTGTGGCGCGCATGGCAGATGCCCTCATCGAGCTGCATTTGCTGGATAACAAGGACGTGTTCCTCGAAGTGGCCACGCGTTCTCTGGTAAAACGTCTCGGCTTCAAACAGTTGTTCGGAGCTTGGGCTGCTTATGCCGTCGCCGAAGGAACTGTCGCTGGTGCTCATGTTTTGTTCGAGGCGGCTTTGACCGCGAAAAGCATTCCGCGGAAGCTGCAGGAAAGGCAGATCTCGCAGATTTTAGAGGTCTACGAGACTGTGAAGTCACCCGGAGATGGCGTCGCTCAACTGATTCTCTCTCTGATGGCTACTGGTCGACTTATGGACGCTGAAGTTTTGTGGTTCAAGTTGGCCGTCGATTGTGGACATTTCATTCGACCTTTACGGCAATGGGCGACTGAGGTTCGTTTGTCATAGCGGCTTCTAGAATCCTCTGATCTTCCAAATTTCAGCCGAAAGACGCAGCAGTCAATGCAATCCACATCCAACAATTTGCAACCCTCGTCGAAACCTGCGTCCTTGCCGAAATCAAGCCAAAGAAACGGTCGAAAAAGGCCGCAGTCGTTGAAGATAAGCTTGAATCCGAAGCCATTGAATCTGCCGTCTCCGAGCAGCCAGAACCCGTTGATGCAATGCCCACCGGTAACATGGCCTTCCTGATCAATGCTTGGCGTCCGACTGGTCGTAAGCCCAAGTTTGTCACAAAGAAGAAGTACCGTCGTCACAAGGTCAAGGCCGATCAACTCGACAAGCTGATCAGCACCATTCAGACTGTTTGGATCCGCATTGCCGAGAATAACGCCAGTCCCGGTGACGTCGATAACCTGAGGACATTCTTGACAAAGAACCATTTCGCCATGACTCCCGGGACACAACGCCGAGCTGAAGCCATCTACGAAAAAGCCGGTCTAAAGTCGCCTTTCGAAAAAGTAGTTTTTGAATCTTAGATTCGTGATTCTGGTAGTTTTTTGTGCATGTTAGTCCATGTACTTGTCTAGTTCATTCTTACCTGGTAGATAATGTCCAAAGTGCCTTGAAACTGGAAGATTTGTTTTGTTTGTTGTTTTTAGAGCAACTGTTTTTACAGTATGCACATTGATAGGATCTTGAAAGCTGTAATATGACAGTAATTGTTAGAATATAAGAGAATTCATTTTACTTTGAATCGATTGAAGTTTTATCAGTCATCTTGACTGTTCAATATTTGAAATCTGAAAGTTTCGAATGATTTACATTGCTTGGTTTATAGCAAGATGTCTGGGTACAATCTCGTCAGGCGTCTGAACCCCAAAACACCACTTCTCAACGCTGCCTTGTCAACAACTTCAGTCGTATCTTCCGGCGTCGTTGAAGCATCCGCGCCGACGACAGCAGTCCACGTGCCTTTCTCCCGTCGCCGAGTTCTGTCTGAAACCGATCGGCGTCGCGCGTCTGCCGCTTCGCGTCGTCACGATGGAGCATTGCAACGGTTCAAAGAAGTCCAACGCGAACGGAAGCTGTTCATCGAACGACACAGGGATGCGATTGAGGAGCATGCAGCGGCCCAGAAGGATCTGACATCGATGGTTGATTCGTAAGTTGCCGTTTCTCACGACTTTCAACCGTCAAAACAAGTCTTTTTCAGCATTGAATTCACCCTTACCGGCGATCGAAAACTCCTCCAAAAAGTTCTTTCCGTCGCCAAGACCGACATTACTGGGCTCTCCGGGCTAAGCGATCGTCAGTTTGCTGTCCTCCTGAATGCGGGTGGCCGTTTGACCGCGGATCAAGTCCCTGCCGAAGCGCGCCGGCAGTATGTTGATGCCCTGTGGCAACTGGCCGTCACTGCCAACTTTCCGTTCGGCATTCAGTCATGGAATGCCCGAATCGCGGCTAACCTTGAAAACGGTGTTGAAGTTGATGTTGTCGGTACGCTGAAGGATATCAGTGCTGCTCAACTGGAACCCAACGAAGAAACTTTTGGCATTCTGGCTCAGGTTTATGCGCAGACTGGTAAAACGGCTGGTATTTTGTAAGTTACTGTAGTTTTTCGGCACGTTTCGACCGCCATAACTTACAGGCAGATCATTTCATTGTTGAAAGAACAGAACATCCCAGCGACGCAGCCCTTGTTCGAATCGCTGGTCTATTCGACGGCCTTCAATAGTGAAGACGCCCAAGTTTCGGCCATCATCAAGTCGCTATCCTCGAACCCATCTGTTTCAACTTCTGGGCTTTACATTGCCGCTGCCCTCGCTAAAGCGCGTTCAACCAAAGACCCTGTTGCCGTGGCAAAAGTCTTGGCCGAAGTACCCCATGCCCTTGCTTTCAAGTCAAAGGAGAATCTCAACGGCATCCTAGAGGTCGTCTTCACGCTTGCCGATGCCCGTGCTACCGGAATTGTCGAAGCGCTCCGGCCCTATTTCATGACGCATCAGCCGACTGGCACTTTGCCGATCTTCTACGATCACGAGGGCCTTGCCGCGAGAGTTCGCAAGCTGTTTTACGCCGGCAACGTGGACGGAGCTGTTGAGTTGTACGAGTTGCTGGACAGTGAGCGCAGATTGTAAGTTTAACACCCTCTCTGCTTTGAAATGATTCCGGATTTCAGCCAAACCCGAATTTACTTCGAGGAAAAGCTTTTGGACGTCTTCAAACGCGATCCTGCCTCTCTACCAGAACTTGCTTCGAAGCTTCGAGCCAAGGGCATCATCAAGTTGCCGCTTACGAAGCTCATCGAACGCGCACTTCAGCAAAGAATCAGCATTTTCGCCCTGTATGAGATATTCCTGGCTTCCGAAGAGTTCACCGAGCTCACCAGTGATAACAAGCGTCCTCATTTGCATCTTCCGTTGATTACCAACCTTCTCAATCAAGTGAGTTTGTGTTTAGATACGAATGATCTTTGAAATTGTTACAAATTTTAAAAGCCGGTTTCAAAAGTTACACGCTTCACTGTTCTTAAACGGTTTAAAATCGCATTCAGCGATGCAAACTCTTTTTTTACGCTTTTCGGCGGAAAGTCAGTAGTTTTTTTAGTTCCATTGGGGCATTGCTATTTTGTCTGGCCACCCAAACGGAAGTATAACTTAATTCACATCGTCTGGAAGACAGCATTTATTGAGG
>KB455336.1:90026-102246 GCA_000341325.1 Panagrellus redivivus | reverse complement strand
AAAACCCAAAATATTGGGAAAACCCCAAAAACAAAAAAAAAAAAAAAAAAAAAAAAAAAAAAAAAAAAATACAAACGTGCATTTGACAACACTTTGTAAAATGCATTACTAATTGTTTCAATGTCCCACGCACCTCGGGATTTTTGGTGTTATTTTTGGCGCCTTGCATTGACTAACTTTAGGAGGTTTCTCAAAGACCACAACCGAATTCAATTTTAATAAAACAAACAGAAAAACTGTCACAAAAGTTGTTGGTTTACGTTTGATTGACAGGGCTTGTTTCTATGCCATGCTTGTTGGTTTTTGACTGACAATAGCAACTTATTTCAATTTAAGATTGCTGAATGTTGATCGTTGACACTTGAGGTTCTTATAGATTTTTTGGTCTCTACTAAGGATACTATTGGGAGTTTGATGGTTTTTCGGGGGCATCGGAAAATATTGACCACCGTTGATTACAAATTCATGACGTTTTTGCCTGACTATTTGGTGTCTTGTAAAGTTAGTTTGTTTTGGCTGTTCTAACTGTTTTTTGTAAAAAATTTCATTGGAAAAGTTCTTCTTACAAGCACTTTTCTAAAAAGGTTTAATTCGTTAATCAGTTTAAACCGTTGAACAAGTAAAATAATGTATCTTGCGAACGGCATTCATTGAATTACTTACGTAGTCTAACCTTGTTATTTGTTTCAGCTTGAAAAAACACCTCCGACTGAAACGGACATTCGTCTTGGATTGTTCAACCAAATTGCGCCACTGATTAACTTTAGCGACACTGATCCACGTATATTGAAGAAGCTTGCAACTGCTCTCGTTGCCCAAGGTTGGTTTTCTTTTACTTTTTACCATTTTCTTGTAAGGTATCTCCTTTTTCGACCTTTTTTGAACTGTCAAAAACATTCCTTTGTTATTCTCTGTTTCTGTTCATCTTAAAATGTCCCAAAAATAGTGCACTTTTTGTTATGGAGCCCAATTATAAGCTTGTTTACCTGCAAAGCGTGTCCTTTTGGGGGAGGCGGGAAGCAATTTGTCACCGAGAGCCACTTTCAAAGAATGCACCCCCACTTTTGCTAACGGCATTTTGTAATCCGCGAAAGCACGGATCAGAAAACACGGGAACTCCTTTTCACAAACAACATCCACGAAGTATCAGTATCAGTTTCAAACTTAACATACCCAAAAAACCATATGACGTTCCCATTTTGTTTGACTTTCGCCCTGGATGGCACGCGCTCGTTCTATTTTCTTTTGTGTGAAAGTTCGCCAAAGTTCAAAAACTTCCACTTCTATTAACGGCGCCGTTCGCCTGACCCGGAATGCCTAGGGAAAATAGACATGCGGTCGGTGTCGGTGAAGTTACATCATTCCAACATGCCAAAAACTTGGTGGCAGCCCTTTTTTGACGAATGAACAATGCCAGCGGCGGGCGTCGGCTCGCCCACTTTCACTTTTTCATTTATGCTCCCTGAAGATGGGGGATAAGTTTCGGGTTCCTGCTGTCATTGGACTTGACCATTTCATTAAATGGGTGGGTCCACGAGACGCATTCTTAAAGAAGCTCCCCCCATGAATGTCATTACCGGCTGAACCGAACCGTCTTTAGAAGCCCAAGCGCTCATGCGTGCCGCAAAAGTGGGGATATTTATTTTCGGCTTTTCTCGAAAGCCACGTCAACGACGGCTAAATTGTTTCTAACTTCTTTGGGTATCTTTTTTTACGTTCTTTGATCATTACTCCTGTTTTTGGCGATGGCACGGTTCTTTGAAATTCCCTTTTTTCGGCTAACAAGAATCACATAGGACTCCATGTACTCTTGAACGAGCAAATGTTATACGGTTACTAAAGAATGCATGTTTTGTAGTGACCGCCTCGGAGAAGTCGTTTTCGCAAGTGCTGCAATCGAACCGTTTCTGTGCGGTGCATCTGGCCACACTTCTCGTGAACGAAATGTTTGTTGAACAGCTGGATCGCCTGGAGGCTTTGATGAAGGGCCCTCTGGCCAATGAAAAGCTGTACCTGTCCCGTGTTCATCCGGTGATTGTGCGATACCTGCGGAAGCCACACATTGATGATTCGGAATTGCGCACGATCGCCGCCGTGGTTGCAGCTGGATTTCCATGTAAGCCCTGATTTCGTGCTATGATTTTACTAATTTGATGGTTTCAGCTGACGGTCAGATCACAGCCCCTGTCGGCCAATCGTATGGTTTCCGATGCATCCGCGATCTCATCACTTCCAACGTAATCGGGGATGAGCGTCTCCAGCTGCTGATTAAGCTGCTTTCCGAGGAACCGAATGTCACGCTCGCCAAAGAGGAAGTCAAAAAGATTGAATCCGAGCTTCGATCATCGTCGAACAAGTCACAGCGTGCTGATTGGGTCAAACAGCTTCAGCGCAAAAGCAAAGCGGTCGTTCGTTGGCTCAGCAGCGACGTCGATGCGTTGCAGGAAGAAGCCAACTTCCTTGAAACCAAAGAAGATGCCAAGCCCGGTGTTCGTGCCAAGCTGTATGACATCCTCCTTCGCAAGTATGCCGATGACACGAGCCACAATAACTCGCCGAACATGCTGAATCTGTTGAAGAAGTCGTTTGCGCTCGATATTGCCGCCGAATCTCGTGGTTGGTTCCAGCCGTTGAAATACGTCAGCATTGCCATGCGACGTGCCCTTGTCTTTGGCGATTATGACACGGCTCAGGCCCTTTGGGATTTGAAGTTTGTTGCTTCCTCTTTGTTTGACATGATGCCGTAATGATAAGACATTCATTTTCAGGAAAGATTGCCCTCCAGATTTGAAGTTACTGTATGCCCTTTGCTGGCTCGACCAAAACGAGGAAGCCAAAGCCATTGATGCCGCTTCGACCTTGAAGCAGGTGCCTCCGGACCACGTCCTTATTCGTGTCATGCAGCAGAAACACACCTCTGGCGAAACCCTTGAGAAGTTCGTCGAATTCATTTCCAAGAAGTTTAGCATCAGCAACTTGACCCGGAAACGTTTGACTCGCGTGATCAAGAAGATGGAGCTTGTTACGGCTATTGAAAAGGGTGACCTCCAGCAAGCCTTCAAAGTCGTCGAACAAACGACGCGTCAACACAGCGAAGCTTTCGGCCAAAACGATCTCATGGCAGCCTGTGTCCGTCTCGAGAATCTCGCTACACTCAAGTCAACATTCCAGCTTGTCTCGAGCTATCATGATCGTAACACGGCCTACATTGACATGGTTGTCGCCTTCCTTGAATGCAACCACTTTAAGCGAGCCCAGCAGCTTGTCCATAAGGCCGGCAGCGTGTATGTGAACAGCTCAAAGATGGAATTCCTCACGAGTCGCGAATTGGAACTGAAGCGTCCTGATGTCCTCCACAGACTGTTCCTTATCATCAATGATCCCGATCGTGCCTCGACAGCCGATCTTGCCGTCATGCTGGAAAAGTGCGTCGATATGTACACGGAAGCAGATAACGTTGAAGGGCTACGTGAACTGCAGAACGACATTGCCAAGGTTAAATTCAATTTGGAACGGAAGTTGCGTGCCCATTTGGACAGCGCAATCGTCAAGGTCAGTTTGTTTTCCCCAGAATTGCAACTTGCATGCGCTTCACGTCTCTAGGGATTCACCGATGACACGTAGACGTAGTCTTTTCCAGACATGCCGGGATGTTCCTTGAACATTTATAATTCCGTGTTTTTTAGGCTGCCAGTTCGAATCGCACGAAAAAGACCCACCGTACCGACTCCGTCAGCTCATCCGCAACGACCCGATCCTCGAGCACATCCACCGATGGAGACGGCCATCAGCAGCTGTCCGCAAGTGTGTCGCCTTCTGCCACCGCTGAAACCATCGCCGAAGTGGCTTGAACATCTTTCTACATCCTGATTCAAAAGATGGAAAAAATTCGTGTAGCTTCATTGTTTTCCTCCGCGCTTTGTGTTGCTACTCATTAGGTCCTTGTTTATTTGGCTTTGTTTTTAGCATTTTGACTTGAAATGGAATCTATGCTTACTAAATGTTAGGTCTTTTAGAATTGCCTTTATCTTTTATTTGTTGTTTATTCTTCGGATTGATAGCCATTAATGTGGTTTGTAAGTCTTGAATTTGATTATTAAGTTGCACTAAATAAAATTTATAATAAAAGTTTGTATTAGTATTATTTTTGGTTGTCGTGCCTTAATTACTGATGGTGTTGTTGACGTGAAAACGGTAATTGAGGGATTTTAGAACGATGCTTTCACGAGTTTGCTCAAGGTTTTTCTCCTCTGCGCAGAGACTGAAACCAAATGATCTACCGGATTGGAAACAGGTTCAGAAACGGATTCTCGGCCTCGTCTACACTGATAAACAAGATGACGCTGTCAAATTGTTGACTGAAGCCGAGCAACGGTAAGAACAAGTCTATTGCTTCAGTGCTTATGGAGCGATTTCAGTAATGAAATTCCGGCCGAAAAAAGTGCCTTCTTCCGTGTAAAGTTGAGTGCCCATCTGGCATCGACGGGTGCCGAAAACGCTTCAATGACGCTACTCAAATCAGTCCGTCCTGAAACGACTGTAGCGCTGTCCGATGAGCAGTTTCTCGCAGCTTTGGTTCGGATTCTGGATTCACAGCGACTACCGAATCCCGTCGAGACCGCTGCGGGCTTCTATGAACGCATTGTTGGCGGTGGATTCCATCGAAAACGGAATCGCGACAACTTGTTGCGGGCCATTGTAGCCGCAGCTTTCAAGTGGGTTTATTTTGATTCAACTCGTTTCAAAAATGACAACCAAGAACTCTGTCATCACTTTTTTGGTTTTGCCGCGCTGTCTTTAGTGTTACTGCCAGTAACAGATTCCTTTGTCGGCGTTGTTTCCGGCGTTTTGCTATCCTTGCTCGCAGCTCCGGGACTATTGGGGGCCTTCTGCGGACTTCCTTTGGCTTCTTGTGGGATCGCCGTTTGTTCCAATGTTGGAACGATAGGTGCAACACCCTTGAAAGTGTAGATGATGCACTCTAGTTGCTTCGAAATGGCCAGAATCCCGGCCAGATTGTCCTGTTCGCCACAATAGGCAGGAGCCGAGAAGATAGTCAGACAGCGCTTGTCGGCTGAGAATTCATACCCATCTTGGACGGCTTGATGCCCGCGCACAATTAGTTCGATACCGAGGGTTGAGCAGAATTCTTCGATGGCAGTGGGGCCAAACACCTGAAACACATCTGTTTATTTTTAGTTTTTTGAGGGTAGGGTTACCATAGAAATGCCTCTAGGGCTGATGTCATATCTTTTCGTTTCACCGCAAGGGTCTGCCCACACCAAATCGGTCAACAGGCCAAGATCAGTAATATCTGTGGGCCGCATGACGCGATCAAACTGCTTGAAACTGAGCAAATCCTCGGAAATTCCGCCATGCGTGCAGAAAATCTTGTCCGCAATGACAGCTGACATCGGCATGCAGTTGAAAACGTGTTGATATAGTGTCCATAACTCCGTTGCTAAAGAATTTCATGTCATATTGGCATTACGGTAGCTGCAACTTACGCTTATCATCAGGAAACCGGCGTTTCACTTCATCGAAAAAGCCATAAATTTTGTTCACTGCTCGAGTTTCATGGTTTCCACGAATCATAAACAAGTGTTTCGGATGTCGTAGCTTCATTGCCAGCAGCAAGGTCACTGTTTCAAGACTAAAGTGCCCTCTGTCCACGTAATCCCCGAGAAATAAGTACTTTTGCTTCGGCGGAGGACCCATTTTCTCCAACATTTTCTAAAAAAGCACACTGTAACCCTTAACACAAAGTTTAACCCACTTGTAAATCCAAAAACTGTCCATGCAAGTCGCCCAGCACACAAATTGGTGGTTGCAGTTTCAATAAGACCGGTTCCAGCATGAAAAGCTCACGTGAACGCAGACAAATTTCACGCAACTCCTTCGCATTCATTTCGATGTCCAATTGTGGGGGCGGCACCATGGGGGTGCCATCTGGTTTCGTTAGAACCGTGTTTGTCGTATCCTTCGGCTTTGCGAGCGGTTTGGCATTCATTAGTTTCGAGATGAACACATCGAGTTCGGCTTTGATGCGTTCCTCTGGCGGCTTACGACGACCCTTTTCCGATAGCTTGCCCGATTTGTCGGCCGAGTTGATCTGCTTAGGACGTGTTTTTGCTGCTGAGTCGCCTTTGGTCGCTGTCATTTTTGGACGCTTCGATACAGTTCTTGGGGTGATTAGGATTCTTGGAGACAGTGAGGCTCCTTTGCCGCGTTAGAAAAATTGGAATTTGCATATTTGATAATACAGTACTTAAAGTTTAAGTTTATGAAAAACATGTTGTTTTCAGTGCAAAGAAGCCATTTCCCGAAGTCTTTGACCTCTATAACAAGCTTGCCGCCGTGGAACCACCGCTAACAGATCAGGAATCCAAAATACGTCAGAAATTGCACCCCGGAACAATCTGGGAATTCGTCAAAGCTGCCAATACTATCAACGACAAGGCGCGTCGTAAGAAGGCGATTAAGCAAGGTGGGTCAGATTTGTAGAAGAATATTGGTTGATTAAAGCAACAAGTGTCTTCAGTCGACGACTTATTGACTTCGAATGCCTCACGACTACAAGCTGAATGTCTGAAGCCGCTCCATCTGCTTTTCGAAGGCCGTGTCATTGAGTACGTCGATGCCATTGTCGTTAGCGGCGGCGTTTTCTCAGGCAATCACATTGAATACTTGATGGTTGTTGCCGAAGCTGCCAAAGAAGTAGGTGGACTTAGGTTTCTTTTACTATAAAAAAAGCACTTTTCAGCCACGGATTCTGTACCACCTCATCGGATACCCTGAGTTTTTCAACAAACCGGAACTTCTTGCAAAAGTTTCCGAAAAGATGGCGATGATTGCAGGTAATCGTTACTTTTCATTGTTAAATAACACCGATTTACAACTGCTGTTCAGGTAAAAATGGAGATATCGATGGCCTTGCTGCACTGGGACGGCGAATCGCGGAGCTCTATGAAAGCTTGCCATCAGTTTATCATTTCAATCTGTTCAAAAAAGCCATCCATAGAATTGCTCATTTTTATAAATGTTCTAATGTCGCACTTCCGGGTGATCTCGTTGTTATTGTTAAAAAAGTTAGTTATTGAAATAAAGTTGATATTTGAAACCGAAATTTGCATTTTGTGAAACCGTCCACGCTTTGCCAACGGTTTTCCGTAATCGAAAGAAGGCGCCATGAAACCGTCGTCGTTGGTAGCTTTGCTTTCAGTTTCGGCAATTCTCGTCATTACAGATGCCGTCACGTTGGGAAGGTAGCGTCTTTTTCATTTTCTAACTTACTGTTACTAAAATTTGGGTAAAATTGAAGAAAGCCCCATCAGCACCCTCTTTTCCTTCGATCACTGAAACCCCTGCTCCAGGATATCTCTTCAGTTTTCATTCCACGTCAGAATCCGTTCTACATTTACTTGAATGTTGCTAATGTTCACCAAAAGTGTAATGAAAAGCAGTAAGTGTTTTGTGACACTATGTCCCGTTAAAAAAAGTACGCACTGTCGTACAACGCACGCACAATGCATCTTTTTGAATGTGCGTCTTTCTTGATGAAAATAGGACGCGATGTCCACCGGGGTACAAAGTCCCATCATTGTAAAAATTTATAGGGTGTGCTTATGTTACTGGGGAAACACTCCGGACCGTCCTTACATCTATGAAAAGGACCTCAGCCATCTCGAAAAAGAACAGATTCGCGAAACCGGGTATCCCGAAATTCGTCAAGCAAAGCCCAAGTTTACGTTTGAAGCTACACCGTGTGCCAGCTATAATATGGACACTTTGATCACCAAATCTGAACGGGAAAGTATGCTTAAGGGCTTCGAGGAGGCTGCTCGAAAGATTGATCAGCCCGCTAACATGTTTGCTGATTACATTGGTAACTTCGAGAAGCAAGCTTTGTGTTTTTCTGTTAAACGAGAGAGAGCCAGTAAGTTTTTTATAAACATTTATGTTTTTAGTCATTAATTGCTAATGTGATTTTAGGCGCTACCATCGAGGATACGCTGTTTCGCGTGGAAGTCCAAGCAACGAAGGATTCGAGCTCTGAGACTTTCCGCTTCGAAAATGAAGGCGTGATTCCGATTCAGTTGAACACGAAAAAAGCTGTCATGCAATCGTTGACCGAGTTGCCGACCGATGTTGCGGCCATCTTTTATCTGACGCCCCAAATCTGCACTTTCACCAGTTTCAACAACAGAAAAATGGAGATGAACAGTCGCGGCAAACTCGTCACCGAGGACAAGTTCATTGAGCTGGTCGTGAAGGCGGATCCTGGATGCAATGGCGATCACCTGCTTTACTATGTGAGAACTTGTTACAATTATTTGCTTTTTCAATCCGATTGTAGGATCCTGACGAACTCGACGGTACGGCACAGGTCATTCCACATCCCCTTACGGTCGAATCGTACTTTGGCACGTACCTCACCAAACTCAATGTCACCGACCCTAAAGAGATGAAGAAACGCAACATGACAAGCTCGCTCATGCCGATTTTCGAGGAAATTAGCACCAATGTCGAGTCAAACTCAATAATTTAAATGGCTTTAAACAAAAGTTTTGAATAAAAGTTTCGTAAATTAATAAATCGGTAACAATACTGTCATCTAACCCCAACAGAATGTAAAAAAAGTAAAGTAAATAAAAATATACAAGCAAGTTTTCGAAAAAGGATTTCGAGCGTGACAGGATTCGAACCTGCAACCGCTGGATCCGAAGTCCAGCGCGCTATCCATTGCGCCACACGCCCACGAAACCCCACGAGCTACAACTATAACTTGGCAAACAGCCTTGACATTCAAAAAACTAAGTATTTTACATTTTGGTAAATGTTCATTGTAATCGAAAAGGCACAACTAATAACTTTCATCTTTATATGTGCAATTATTAATTATTTACAATTATTGCGAAACTAATTCACCTTTTAACTTGTAGTACAAAACAAACTCGAGTTAAGCCAAGAAAAGAAAGACAAAACAACAAAATTTTGTCGTTACCGACAGAAACAGTGCAAACAAAACAAAAGTATGTACAAATAAAGCTTCGATTTGACAACGCCTGATTACTCATTCGGTTCTGGCGACGAGTTCGAAGCTTCGTTATCGCGATGCGGCGATTCCTCGGGGTCGTCCTCGTTGTCGTCGTCATCCGAGTCAGGAACCGCGTCCAACAGGTCCAATACACGATGGCCATAGGGCGGATCAACTTCAACGACGCCGTCGGAATCGGAGTCATTGCTAGCGTCGCCATGGGGTCCGACAATATTAACGAAGATGGGATCATCGTCACTCGCGACATCAAACTGCGAATACACTTGCTGAACGTGACGCAACATGGCCAAATCATCGGCATCCATGCGCAAGTTGTTGGTGATGATATCTTCCAAACGGCCTCGGCGACGAGGAACTTCAGAGGTTCGAACTGGAGGGCTGGACGGTCGACCCCACACGGCTTCGGTCACGGGATAGGGGTCTGTGGCTTCTTCGACCAGCTGAAAATGACAAAATGGGATACAGTAAGCTGGAATCCTGAAAATTGCGTACACTTACGTAATGATCGAATATACGAAGCGTGGCTTGGCTCATGCTCATGCCATCGTCGTCGGAGGGGGAATCATAATCAAGGAAGCCAGGATGTTCCGTGTAGGGCACCCGTCGAGGCGGATTCTGACGAGAATCGGGGAGTCGATGTCCGGACCACATTTTAACAGTCTTTTCGACGCCACAAGACAGAAGGATGTTGTTTCGGTCAGAATACCGGACGTGATTCACAATAGATTGATGGCCCTTGAGGATGGTGTGGGCTCCATTTGTCATCGGATGCCGAACCAGGCTGACGCCGATTGGTGGATCTAAACCAATCTTAATGACTTCAAAGAGAGAAAAGACGAAACATACCGTAATCATGCGGGACTTTCCAGCAATAAATGTCCCATTTGTCCGATCCAGTGATAGCGTAGTTGTTACCGATCATTTGACACGATTTGATGGTGATGTTGTTACTGTAGGACGGTTCGGTGCAGACAATTGGGGCGGCGCGATTGACCTAAACTACTTTGCTTCAATAAAAGTTGCCAAAATTGCAACTCACATTATAGTAAACCGGATACTTGTTCGCTCGGATACAGAATAACCCATCGCCAGCGGCATTCCACGACGCCCAGGACGAGCCATTCGTAACGGGGCCGGCGCTTACGTAGAAACTGAAAGTATTCGTTATATTCAGATCAGAAAGAAGGCAAAACCTACTTGTCTGGAGCCCGAATATCAATAACACTCAAACCCTTATCCTTGTTACACGTAGCCAGTAAATCCTTGCTTATATGATTGAAGTTGACGCAGTAATTCTCGCCCTCTTGGTGATACGACGTCACCGGGTCATGCGGACTCATTCGAAGATCGTACAAGTAGATTCGATTGTCTTCCGTCGCTGCAGCCACGATGTTGTCGTTCTCGTGGTTGACACTGAGTGAATAGAAGATACCGGCTTTGTAAGTTTGGATCAGTGAACCCGTTTTAATGTCGTGAACGTGGAAACATTCATCGTTACCGGCGGAAAGGACCTGTGTTCCGTCATGGTTGAATTGGAGGGTGAAAATGTTGGCCAAGTGTTTCTTCTGCATGATGGCAATGGGTTTGGGACGGGGAGAACCAGGATCTGGGGATGACATGGCATCTGCGACGCGCCAAACAACGACACGACGGTCGTCGCCACCTGAATAATGAGTTTTGAAACAGTTTTTATATATAAAAACGCTTACCAGAAGCAAAAAGCGTCTCATTTCGATTGAATTCGACAGCATTGACACATCCAGTATGCTCCCGCAAATCTCGCTGCCACAGGGCATGATTCTTGTTCAATGTGAAGAGATCATGGCGGAATGTGTAGGATCTTCCGTGTCGCATGCGTTGCAACTGCACTTGAGACGATGTTGGCACTGTAACAGTCAAAGGTAACAAAAATTATATATAAAAAGCCGAAACCCACCATCAGACCAACCGGCAAGACATTGCGGAATGTATCTCTCCTGTTCAGACATCCGTGAAGGTGTAACCTGCAGCGTGGACTTCGGTTTGACCGTCAATGGCCCGACTGATTCGATCAAATCGTCCACTTCCATCCCACGGCCGTCTCGAAAAAGTACGCTTATACCTGCTGAAAATCAATGTGAATACGTGTCAAACTATCAACTATCTGCTCAGCTATTCACCACGGCACGATACGACCATTTGGGCCACGAAATAGCAATCGATTTTTCGTTGTTTATGCAAAACATGGAAAAGAAGAACGAGCGGTGTAAATAACTCGCGTGAACGTGACCAGCAACAATAGCGTTGCGCGCATTTCGCCACATCCAACACTTCTGCAGCCTGAGGCACATTGACTTGCGGGAATTGCTGTGTTTCTTTTCACTTCGACTTGCTTTTCCCTTCGACATTTTGTAACTTTCAAGACCTCTTTTAAATTTATTAATTTTCATACAAATTAACCGAATTCGGCAATCGAAACCAAAATTTAATTTAGCTCTCGTCCTCAGAAAAAGATCTAATAGGGAACAGTTGTTTTTTCAACAGGTCGGTTTTCTGCGAGCTGAGTGTATCATCAGTGGACAAAGATTGCAGCGACTGGGTCCAACATTACCTCTGCCGCGGTCAATGTTCTTTTACGCGAGAGAGCGCCGGGCTAGACGACGAGAGACACGCACTCTCCCCGTGGTGAAGGACAGCAAACAGCGATGCATTGAAGGTCGCCTTGCTATAACGAGATTTTGGTTGATGATATAACGGCGACATTATATGTGCACACTTTTATTGTTTCTTTGTTAATTTGACTGGAAAAATTCATATATTTTGAACTAACTTTACGGATTTTCACTACTTCGGCTTATACAATTAAGCCTTCCTCGATTTGGACTTCTTAGATATGTGGCATCGTTTACAGCCTTTCATTGTGTTGCGACTTCAGAAGTAGAGGTGATCAATGACACTTTATTGGCCATCCGAGGCCCCTTTTATAGGACCTCGGAGGCATCACAGAAGTAGGAGACGGTGGGGATTTGCGTACCCCAACACATTGCAAATAAAATGACAAAATGTTATGAAGATTTGGTGACCATGAAAAGCCCTGGCACGTTTCGTGAAACCCGACCGTCCGCAAAACTCGAACCTGGCCAAACTGCATGTGCAACATTTCACGAGTCCCGGGCTTTCGTC
>KB455336.1:67036-88635 GCA_000341325.1 Panagrellus redivivus | reverse complement strand
TAAGATTCCATAACTCCGAAAACAGAAAAAACCACCACCGATAAGATTCCATAACTCCGAAAACAGCTAAACCACCACCATAAGATTCCATAACTCCGAAAACAGCAAAAACCACCACCGATAAGATTCCATGACTCCGAAACAAAGTAACGACAACACCATAAGATTCCATATCTCCGAAATTAAGCAAAACCACCACCATAAGATTCCATAACTCCGAAAACAGCAAAAACCACTCCGAAACAAAGTAACGACAACACCATAAGATTCCATAACTCCGAAACAAAGTAACGACACCACCAAACTATACAGCACAGCGGCACCATCAATAAATCCACAACCCCCATTTCCAAATCTTCTCAGCAAAACTTACCTGCACTTACAGTAACAAATTTGCTTACACTGACATCCGAGTGCAATATTACTCAATCAAACATTACTAAACAAAAATCTTATTTTCTTACAAACTTTATCCCTGCAAAAAGGAGTATTCCCCGACATTTAAAGCCTATTAAAAATAAAGCAGCGTCGCAAAGCAGACAATCCAAAACACCTGAGACAGTCGGGAGTACCGATGAAAAGAAGGCATTGGTGCTTGCTTATATATGACCAGGGTGAAAGGCATGCGAGTCGGACGGCGAGGATGGTCCTCGTCCTGACATTTCGGACAAACCGTTCAGTAGACGGCAGGCGCGTAAAGACGGCAATCACCGCTCTCGCTGTCGTCACGTCTCACGCGCGGGCACTGGTCTCGCATTTTGGCCTCGAAAGCCCGGGACTCGTGAAATGTTGCACATGCGGTTTGGTCAGGATCGACTTTTGCGATTACCCGGGTTTCACAAATCGAGCCAAAGCTTTCCATTATCACCGAGAAAAAAACAGAATTTTATTTGGGCAAATTCAAAAAATACTATATTTACAATAAGTGAAGCAATAATTCAATGTTATGAAAGTTAGTATTGTGTTACTAAAGCGTAATTTAAAATCGATTAATGACAATTGAACAAACAGTTTATATTTTACTGTTTCCGTTCACCTTTGTGCCAACAATGTCTGTTCGTAGCTGATCAAAGATGACAGAAAACAAGGTCGTCGCGTTGTTTTGATTAACTTTGTCCTCTATCTCACCGCGATCAGCAACGCTTGTGACGCGTTCGGACCAACATGTAAGTAAGAATTCGTGCCTTCAAAAAGTGCACGTTCATACATTAAACGTCCATCTGAAGGCAGCAAACCGCATCTGAGCGTCCGAAGAATAGAATAGAAGGATGGTAACAACGAATGTAAAGTCAAATGAAGTCAGCGGACGCCCTTCGACGACGGATGAAACTAGTTTTTGGTCGACATCACGACATAGTTGCGCAGGGGCAAGGCAGGCTTTTTTGAGCCATGGTTCATAGATACCATGTAACCGAAAAACACTTGATCACGAAAGACGACCGACCAGCCACGAACGGCTGGATTCTATGCCGCCAGCCGCGTGGTGTTGGCCACTTTTAATCGGTTACACTTGACGCGATTCGTATGACTTTGTTGATTTGGCGTTATACTTTGGTCTGGCATGTTAAAATTATTGAATTTCAATCGTTTTCTTCTGTCTAAAATATATTGGAAGACATCTTTCGACACTTTTAACTGTCTTTGATGTTATACTTTGGTCAACATCAGAATGTTTGCAAATTTGGGGTTTTTCCCGTTCATTAACTGCGGGGGTGTAGCATCACCAGTTTATCACTGTAGTATACGCCCGTCAAAACTACGATTTTCCACATTGTCAGTGTCGTTTGTTATAAACTTCCCACGCATTTGCACGCGATCTTATGTGACCTGTCTTGACGCGACGGCAATTCATATGGGCGTCACCTTACTTAAAACTACCCATCTTAAACCACGTTCTCACTTTCTATTGTTCTAATCTTGAAAGTGTTGATAGGCTTTTATCATCAAATGTGTTGATTTTAACGCCGTTATTGGCGATTGTCGACACATTTTTCGAACCTCCAACTAGAATCGTAAAAATTTCATCAAAACATCTTCACAAAAGTTATTTTTCGAATCAATTGCCACCGTTTACATTTTTTCGTCACGAGTAGGGGCGTCGACATCATTGCGCAACTTTAGAGTGTCAGCATTTAGAGAGGTTTTTTTCACGCGAGGCCGTCGGAGCCGTCGCTTCCTGTTCTGTACAACGAGTTTGCACCGATTACAATACCTCTGTGCCAGAAGGGATAAGCGAGCTTCGAACTGGCTCCATGGGATGGAAGCAACTTTCCCTTTCTGGTTCAATCTCTGTTGCACTTTTTTGACACTCTTTCAACTCGCATCGTAATGGTAACACGAATCAAGATTAAACAAACCCAAAAGTCGAAATCTATAGCCATTTTTGCTCACTTATCAACAATGTTTTCTTTTCAAAGTCGCAACAGGGGTCTAAGAAAGCCCCTGAGGCGGTATTGTCCGGAACCGCATTTTCCGGAAGTACTCCCTTTCACGAAATTTGATCACCAACTCGCTCGGAGTCGAAGCTTTACATTAAAAGAATGTTTTTCGCGTTTGTAGCAAAACCACTGGCCTGGATTTCCCTGACTTCAGTCCCTTTTTGACTCGCTTCAAAAGCTTGTGTATTCAGATGGTCTCCGAATTTGAAACAAACAGTTTTGTGTTTTGCCCACCCTTAAAGGTAACCCCCTTTTTGTTATAAAAAATACTACGTAATTGTGTTTTTTGTCGTTGACAAAAGTTTAATCAAAGATCAATAAACAACCAAGTGGCAATATAGATCGGGAGCAGGGGCATCTTTTTTACCCACATCATATCTGTCACTTCTATTTTTGCGCGACTGCCTTCAGGGGGTGTCAGAGGCTGCGCATCAGCCTTTGGTTCGCTTTAATTTGCCTTTTCTTTTCCCTTTTTTGTGTCGTCACGGAAGGGACGGATCAATCGATGCACTGCGATTGACAGATTCAGGTTCTGCGTTCGGCGAATTGAGTCACTTGCTGTTCGGCACAGCGATTTTCGTTGTTTTTCGACAAAGTTTACCTGGGTAAACTGACGGGAATATACTCTTGACTGAGTTGAAACCAGTGGAAACCTAATAGATGGGTAAATTATTCAAGACAATACTTTGATTTATCATTTTTTGAATCTGTTGTTGATGAATATCATGAAGTTTTGATAGTATGATTCACAATGTCGGGCCAAAGGTCGTGTCAGACGGTGCTTTTTTCCTTTGCGCGTCCACCTTTTCTGATTTGACAAACTGACTTTTATGGCCTCCTTTTCAGAAGTTTTGTGTCTGTTCACATTGGCACACTTCGTGAAGCTCCTAACCTTCAAAATACATGGCCTAACCCGGCATCAACTCAAAACCAAGCCAATCTTAACGGGTCTGCCACACACCATGGATCATTTGAATTCGACAAGTCCTCCTGGCAGATCGCCGATAACGGCATGTTTCGTGAACATCACAGCCGCCGAGAAGGCAGAGTTGATCCTGGTAAGTTGGTTCGGCAGAATCTTGATTCTGATCAACTCTGTTCATTGAACACTTTCCAATTTTTGTTGTTTGGGCAGATGCAATGCGCAATGCATCGAAGCAAGGCGCTTTTGCGTGGGCGTAAGCTACGAAGCACAAACGGTTAACAAACGTCGTTGTGATTCCATTCCTTTTCTGACCCTCTGAGCTCCTCTTTTGTGTTCCTGTCGTCATAGAAACGACGAAACGATTGCCCACGTCAGCAATAGATCACAGCACAGTGCGCGGTATTTAGATTCGTCACGCATAAATGCTTGAAAGCAGAAAATACATGCGGTAAAAAAAGGGACACAAACAACCTGGGTTTGCGCATCATTGACTTCTTTGTTCAAGATCAATCAAAATTTGCATTTGAAACGTATTTAAACCATGGTTGTTTTAAAACTTTTAAATATTTATCGGTTGTAATCAAAAACTTCGGCCATCATTTGTCATAAATTCATTCAACCTCATTGATCTGCATACAAAATTAAGTTAACAGCATGTTTAAGTTACAGGAAAAGCTACAACATAGAGCGTCGGCCGTGTTTAAGTTATATTATGGCTACTTGGTCATACCTTTTGCTGTCATTGCCCTTATTCTCAACATTATATTTGTCATGGCCGTATGTAGTGCCATTAAAAAACACAGAGTCAGTCGAAAATGCTATGTTTTAATTATAAATCGAGCTGTTGGCGACATAATTGCAACTGTTGCGGCGATGGTTACGGTCACTTATGTGTTGGTCAAGGTTGAACCGAAGTAAGTTTGCGTTTTTTTCAAATTGGCATAAAAATGGTAAATCCTTTAGCCGGGATCTTGTCCAAGTCATGGACACCTTTTTCATCGCATCCTTCTGGTCCGCGCTGATATCCTACACGGCCTTATCATCGCTAAAGCTGTATGCCGTCGCACGTCCGTTCAACTATCGTAAAACGGTCACCATGAAGCGATGTCTCTATTTGGTCGTCATCAGCTGGGTGTTCTTCGCCTTCGTTTTGGTCTATACTCTCGGAATCACGGCATTGACCAAGATTCCAGCATTGCAAGCCTGGTCTGGATGTCGACTTGAAACGTGTTTGAGGACGATGTATCGAACGCGGAATACTTTCATGACGTTTATCTACTTTTTTACCATTATTTGTTTCATTGGAACAGGTTAGACATTCTGATACCCATAACAGTTATCTGATAAGTAAATTTCAGTGTTCTTCGTCCATCGAGCCCGCAAATTCGTCAGCAGCTTCCACCAGAAAGATTCCACCGCGCGACCTCGTATCCTTCGAAATCGCTTCCCAATGTGGAAGTTGGCTTTGAATGTTGGCACTTTTGCCATTTTCCACATTTTCTACGTTATTTGGGCCCTTGGACTGCTAACAATTACTGATTTGTGTTTCTTCCAACGAAATTATCCAGCAATGATGAGATTATTGGGATTGGTGCGGCTGTCACTTCTGACGAGAATGCTTCTGGATCCTATTTTGAGTTTCGTTACTGATTTTCAAGTGAGTTTTGAGTAGATAATGGCAGTAAACGAACTTTATTTTCAGATCAAAAGATCAATGTTATCTCTGTTCAACATCAACGCAACAGTCCAACCCTTCGATTCACGAAAACAGTTTGCCATGTCAACGTCTGAAACAAACTCATCCGACAACGCTTCCGGCACTCCAGCCGGCGCTGACAAAACTAAAACAACAACAATATCAGAGGGCACAACTATCAGAAGAAAAAATTCGGCCTCGAAGGAATCAGAATCCGGTGAACCGCCAGTTTCTGTCGACAAAAGTAACGATGCTGATTAGAAAAAACTCGCTTAAACGGGCTTTTCTTTACTTATCAACCATTTTTACTGGTATCCAGTGCTCCTAGGAAGTCGTCCATATGCCCCCGCCAAACGATCTCACGTGTATTACCTTGAAATTGAAATTTGGTTACTTATTTTGCATTGAAAAACATGCCGTTGTCACTTTTCCCGCCTCCATTTAGTGTTTAGAAATCTTATAACGTTAAGAAATAAATGTAGAAACAGTGATTTTTCAATCATACGAGTGTTATTTATGTAAATAAACGTCATTGTAACACAACATTTTGGAATAACAACATAATTTGCGCAAGCATTCATTTCTAAAAACATGTACCAAAAAGCGATGAAAGATTCAAATATGATGTAGCATAAACTTTAATGTAAAGAAAAGTGAAATCAAACAATATTATTGAAAAAATACAAAAGTTATTCCGCAATGGAATCATCTTCATCCGGCGCCGCTGCTGACTTGCGTCGGAAATCGAAGCGATAGGCTTCCAAAACGTGAGGCATTGAATTTGAGCGAACGTGACGCACCTGGGAAAAATTCGGTTTCTCAAAAGCACAAAAGGCTATTTTGCAAAACTTACATGAGTCAAATATGCGTCTTTGATTTCGAAAATGACAAAGGCAATAAGCACCGACCAACCAAACGCTGTTTTATCGTGCTCATCTGGCACAAATATGCCCATTAGCATGCTTTTGAATGATAGCCAGCGTGATGCCGTGAAGGTTAAGGTTTTAACGTTGCAGTGTTGTCGACCGACCATGCTAAAGATAATAAATTAGTTATAAAACTTTGAAATTAGTAAGTTGTAATTGCCAAAAACCCACCGAATAATCTGAATCAATTCCACTTCCCTGCCCTTTTTCGGCAACAAATCAATAATTGTCGTCCAAAATCGCATAAATTTGCAAACATGCGTCCTAAATACGTTCCGTTTTTTCAATTCTTTTTCCGGCACATTTTGAAGACCAAACATGGCAGCAATATCCCGATCTTCTTTCGCGAAAAGTTGTACAAAGCCTTTTTCGAATAGTGCGTATTTGTCTTTAATTTTGGCATAGTAGTCGCATAACCCGTCAAGTGTGTCATCATCCAAAGTAAGGCTACGGCCACTGAAGCGACTTTCAATCCGACGACGGTCTTCTGGGAAATCCAGACTACGATCGAAGCGTTCCATCGTGGCAGATCGTGAACTTGCGATGGCACGCGCGACGCCGGTACACGCGTGGAGCGACGCTGCTGCGGAACTGTGACGTTTTTTGTAGCGTTTGGAATTTCGATGACCAGATGAGGAGGAGGAGGCTCCTCCGTTCATCATGGAGTGGAGAATGTTTATCATGGCTGGAAATGCGGGACTGTAAATTTGACTTTGGCATAGTTCAAAACAATTGATTTGGCAAAAAGTCGATAATTAGATGACTTTAGACAAGTTGTACAGGTTAAAAAATGGCATCAAACTAAAACACAATGCCCAAATAGCATCAAAACAGTGTTTCAGCACACACAATACCGTATGCCAAAACAAAAACCCAAAACAACACCCAAAAGATCGCCTCACGCAACACTTTCAATTTCCGTCCCAAAATCCTCAAAAATAATAGAAATTACAATAACCCTCCCCTATTACTTGCCCAAAAGGAAGTCAAAGCTTCGGCGTTCGCCCTCCCCCAAAAAACCCGTGTGTTTCTGGGACGTGTCGTCGTTGAAGTCCAAGTCCCCCTGGGTATCGTGATGCCGTCGGCAGTTTTGACTCAAACATGACGTTGTAGCCACAGCCCTTTGGCTTCTTTTTATAGCGTGAGTAGAAAGTAGAATGCCTGCCACATTCATGTCAGTCTGCTTCAACGGCCGAAAAAAAGACAAAAGTAAAAAGCGAAGCGCGAAAAGGATAAGGGAGACTTCCACAATCACCATACCCCATCCCGACACAAATAGACTGGGGTGTGAAGAGCGAGGATGGAGTGAAATTGGTACTTTTTATGGTGAAAAATGAAGTGACATGGGTGGCAGGGCGTATATTACGAAAATTTGTATAGTTAGACGATCTTTGCCATGGGTTGAAAAGTTGAAAAGAAGCCGCTTGATCTGGTTCTCGGAATTTTTAACTAGGCAGCTTCCGTTAAAAGTTTGACAAATGGGAAGCCAGAAACGTACAAACAAACAAAAAACAGAATCAAAGCTAAAAAAGATGAAGAATAGCACGTGCCAATGAGAAACAATGTTGACAATGCCGTTGAAAATGGGTGTAAAACGACTAAATACGTAGAAAACGGAATCAAAGATTAGATTTAACCGACCGCAAACGCAATTCTGCCTACCCAAGATGGCCTGATAACACTAAATGTAATTAATTCAACTTTAAAATAGTATAATTTATGTTAAACAGATTCAAACTGATAAAGAACATTACAAAGAACATCCTCAGAATATAAATAGCCCGCTTTTGCTACATTTCAACAAAAAGGCGAATCAAAATAAGTTATTTGGAAACAAACTAAATGCCGAAAATTGCGATGAGGGAGGGTCATCAGTTCACACAGTCATCAGTGAAGGGACGGATTTCCGGAGCGGGCGGTCGGATATGGGCGCCCCATTCCGTGTTTTGAATGAAGCCGGCTTGAAGCTCGGCCATTGTTACCCCTCTTTCATCAATGTCATTCGGAGCCGCCTTTTGACGATGTCAATGTCAAAAGTGCCAGAGATTGAATGAACTGTGACATGGTAAACAGCATTAGCCATGAGAAAATGCTTTTCTTTTTGCCGGCCAATGATAACCTATTTCGAGGCTATTGGGAACCTATTTTGGGATTCAATAGACTGGCGGGGTCCAAGGAAGTGAATGAAAACGCATGATTGATGGCCGGGCATCCATCCGAAAGACCGACATAGAACCTGCTTTATTTGGACTTCAATATAGACAATTTTCAAATAGCATGCTCCCGGATTGGAGCATGCCGAACATCTTCAAATTCAACTTCTCGATGGATTTCAATGTCGTTCATTGGTTCGGAGTCGGTGCTAAATCGAAATGGGGGGTCCAAATCGGCATCGCGATCGACCCTTGCTTGTCTGGATTCAATGTCACTCATTCCGGGTACTTGGCCTCGCCAAAATGCAGCTCCAAGTCGAAGTTCGACAAGAACTGTGCGTAGAGCGTCGCCAGGTCGTTGTTTCGCGGCTACTGGATAGCCACGGACGGCTAGATAGATGTTTGACAACCAATCTTCAAGCTCACTATGCGATCCAAACAGGAGCCAATGCACATTTGAAGCTGTGGCATCATTGGCGATGGCGACAACGCATTCAGAAGCGCCAGTTGTTGGCAACTTCGGCGAAGTTACAGGTAGCGAATCGGTGCCATTGCCAACGCAAATAAAGGGCAAAACATCGACCAAATGTAGGCTAGCCAATAGTCTTGGATTGTCCTATAACAACAACTCTAACCACCAAAAAGTTCAAAAAAGCCCACCTCTTCACTAAAAACCTCCAAAGTGCCATTGGCATCGATCAAAACAGTGCGAAACTTCCATTTATTTCCGAATAAAGATGGTTTGAATACACGAACATGTCGCCAATCCATATTGAATGATGAAAGTTATTGGTATCAGACAGCTGGACACACCTTTCGGTTCAGTGCAAGCACAGCCAACGTCAAGCGTCACTGATAAGAGCCCCGAGGCCCCTAAACTACTTCTTTTGACACCCACCGCCGGCTACACCGACGGAAAGACGCCTCTGGCCAAACTTATTATACAAACGTTCCGACAACGCAATTGTTTATGTTTCATTGGGGCTTGCAGGAATTTATACATAACTAGTTCTCTAATCTATAATCGAAAGTCGCAATTTGACCTTTAAAATGACATCTCATCGTCGTATAAACAAACAAATAAAGTATACGCGCGAAAAAAACAAAAAATAGACTAAAAGGTACTAATCTATAACAAAATCTAGTCTTAACGACGACCAAAATACCGTGTGGCATCGTCAAAGGCCTTGAGATGCGCCACCATCGACTCACGGGATGAGAAAAGCGGCGTGTTGGTGAGCTTGAGGTACATCAGGAAACAGAAGAGCATGAATGTCATGAACCTGAACCTGACTTTTAAGAAGCATAAACCGGCAACAAATGACTTACATGACGAGTTGACCAAGAAAGGAGGTCAGATTGTGAAGCTTGGCTGAAAACAAACAATAAAAAAGGCCAAACGTTGTTGAAAAAACCCACTTCGTAAGCCAACTGTCTGGCACTTAAATTGACGCATTTGCTCGTAACATTTGGCAAGTTCGTCCTTCAACTTGAGAATGGTTTCGTTTAGCTCATTGATCTGATCGGCAGTGGCGGCACGGATTTGGTTGAGGACTTTTTGATGGGCTAGCTTGCTGGAATGGTGAAACAGTTCAAATGAAGGCACTTTGACGTGAAAATGGGCTCACGTTTCCTCCAATTTGACATTGAGAACTTGCACTTCATGCGAAAGCTGCATAACCCTGGCTTCATATTGAGCGATTGAGACGTACTGACCATTATCAGAGGCGACATCGGACATCATATCATCGCAAAGTGGCATAATATTACCGAAAGACGCTTCGCTCGAGCTAGGTTCACTCAATGGATAGTGTTGAAGTTCCTCGCGGAGTTGCTCGTTTTCGGCGTAGACGTCGTGGTACTGTAATTTACTATCTTTAAGGTATAACTAGACTTTAAAATGATCACCAACCTCGTCAATCCGTGAATTCAGCTCGCCTACTTTCCCCTCCAATTCGGCTTTCTCTCGCTCCAGCTTCTCAAGATACTCTGTTCGTTCTTCCAATGCTTCGACGAGGGATTTAAACCGCTCCCGATCGGCGTTGAAGTCCTTCACTTGGCTTCGGGTAGCTTCGAGATCTTCGACAAGCTTTTGGGATTCTTCTTTGGCGGCTTTCAAACTCTCCTGGAGGGTTTTCAGCTTGTCATTGGCTTCATTGTACTTGGATTCGAGCTCGGAGTAGTCCGATGTCAATGTGGTGAGTTCTTTTGACTTGGCGACAAGATTTTCTTCCTGGATTGGTTATATTATGCAGTGAATCGCCCCAGAAAACAACTCACAAGCTTCTCTTTGCATCGATTAGCCGCCTCCAGCCGATTGGCAATAGCATCCGCGTGCGCTGTCGTCAACGGCGTCAGCATCGACGCCTGGCTATTCTGCGTCTCAAAATGATGCAATCTCGACTTCAGATCACTGACTTCATCGTTCTGCTGGGTAACTTCAGCCTCGAGGGCTTTGATCTTGTCTTCCAGTTGGGCGCGCTCGGCTTTGAGGGCAAACTGAAAAAAATTATATATAAATTCAATCCGAAATGCGACGAAAACCAACTTGATCAGAAAACGTCGCCTTCTCATTCTCCTTGTCCTCGCTATTGACCACAAAGGTGCTCGCGGGCAATGTCAATACAGCCGCCTTCTGTTTCGCGTCCAATCGAATGACGAACCCTTCCAATTCCTGGACATGCTGCATCAAAACCTCGGCATCGCTCTTGTCCGCGAAAATATCCGCCAATTTCGCCGAAACTTTGTGATGCTTCATCGTCATGTACATGACCATCGTGACCAGCTTGGCAGCACTGCTGAGAACGACGGGTATCTCCTCAGGGTGCGGTTTCCATTCGGCCGAGACAATCGTGTTGAATTCATGCAGGAGGTAGTGGTCGATGGCTTCAATGATCAGTTTCAACGGAGTCTCGCCGGTGGATGCCTCGACTTCGGCGATGAATTCATGGGTGTAGCGTTTCCGGTCGCTGGAAGGATGTTATTAGAAAGGGAAAACGACAAGAGACTTACATAACATTCAAAAACCGCGCGAGAAGGACGCCCTCATAGAACGGCTCGAGTTGCGCGTAACGATCGCTGATATCCTCATCCAGGACGTGTGCCAGCTGAAATAGACCTTGCCTAATCTGTTAAAAGGAAGGAAGAGACTTACCCAGAGGGCGCCATTCTGAACGAAGCGGAAATCTGTCATCTGTGTGCGCGTCTGGTAGAGAAATTGCCGCCGGCTGAGAAAAACGAACGGCATGAGTGAGTTTGGCAAAGTGTGTCGAACGGCGAAAACTTGACCGCGCGCACTGCGTTCTGGTCGCTGTCAATGGGTTTTGCGCGCGCGTTTTCGGGGGGTCGCCCAGTGCGTCACTTTTGACATTTCCTCAGGGCTGAATTCTGCTTCAACCTACGCATTTCCTGCTAGTTTTTTTGTCGTTAACCATTCAGTAGGACTTGATAATTAGATTGCCGACAAAAAACCTTGGCGAAAGCGCGAATTTTAAGCCGGAAACACCGTTTATCGAAATTATGAGTTACAAATCGAAATTTTGAAGTGCTCCTGTTTGAAAAGTTTGCGACATAATTGTCTACTTTTTTTTACACAAAGTAGTACTATCACTGAGGTATATGATAACGCCTTAAACGTCAAAAACCCGAGGGCCAACTTTTTGAAAAATCAGATTCAAGTTCCAAAAACAAATTTTTTTTAACTGTTTATTTTTCCATAACAATTTAAACAATATAAAGTTTTAAAAACAAACAACAACATTTATTTTACCTCAAAACACCAGTTTAATCAAATGTATGCCAATAACTTGGTGCATTTATTACAAAACCGGACCACCAACTACCATGCTACCCCGACGGACGCAGCCTCAACAAGTTATTTGTGAAAAACGTACTTTGGGCACGTTCAACCGTTTTCTTAGACTTTCCCCGTCTCTTAGCCGCCACTACATTATATACTTTATGTAGGCATTCCACTGACTGCTCGCTAAATATCGACCACGACTTGTATGTTCGGAAAAATGGCACAATGTGATGTTCGAAGATATGGGCTTTTGGGATGATTTTCAACTCATTCTCGCGAATTTTGACAAATAGCACTTTAACTTGCTGTGCAAATTCTTCAATCTCGTTATCCTCATAATAACGTGCCTTGCAGAAGCGAAGAAGTTCACACGCTTCGAACAGCAAGTCGTACAGTGGCACCCAAAAGTGGTCCCCATCAATGATGTAATGAGTTAGCTTAGTCGCATCCTTGGCAAGGTATTCATGAGATGGGTATTGAATCTCAACACCACATTCTTTTGTGAGTCGTCCCAACATTTCGTCAAAAATGGGATCGGTCTCTGCAGCCTCAACAACCCGCTTCAAGATCACGTTCAAAACGCCGCCAAACACATGCATAACTGGTGGGACAACCACGATGCTTGGAGGAATCAAAGGCGGCCCGAATACAGACAAGTGAGCCCGTTTAGCGGCTCTCGATGTACCACCTTTGTTTTCAATGTCAAGACCCAATCGCCATTGATCCTCTAACGTTCGCGATCGGCAACAGACACCGTGTTGTGATTCGTCGTCGGTGGAAAAACAAAACTGGCAAAAAAACGTAGCCGAACTACCTTGATGGCCAATCACGGTTGAATTGCATTTCAAATCCAACACGATGAACAACTCCAACTCGCGATGACCTTCTGCGGTGTCGATGCCGTTTTCGAGTTTTTTAAACTCGTCGATGTAAGCTGCGAAGAGATCCTTGAGGTACACGCGGGAATCTGTAGCGGGATAACATGCCAGCACAATCAGGTTGTTGACACTGATGGGATTCTCGATGTCGTTAAAGTAACAACATAATTTCGTGGAATGGGCTACCCCACTGCCCCCGGCATCAGCAGCCAATGTCACCTTAATCGGCCCAGGAGGCAAAGCAGCAACAAACTGGGGTTTGCTTAAAGCGTACTTCAAGACTTCGTGCAACGAAATCAAGGTTACAGTAACCTCAGAATCACGCGGGCCGATGGTGAACATGTCGATAGAAGGCATGGAGTGGAGCAACGCGTGTTTGACTTCGTAGATCTTGGTGATGGATGGCACTGAAAACGAGCTTTTTAAATTTGTACCAAAGAAAGTAACGTTATCCTTCGCCTGTTTTTGCTTCTCAGCTTGGTTGAAAAAAATGTTCCAATTTTAGATTGATATTTTTGGCACCATCTCCGCTCACTACAGTAAACCACCAACAGCCACTCTCGCATATCTGAATATATATAGTAGAATGATCTATTATGTAAGGTGACTCACCAATCCCGTATCGCCGTAGAATTCGCAAGAAACTGACAGTCACATTTGTGGTAGCGAGGAGTCGCACACAGTCTTCTGCGGAGATTGCGGGTTGCTTTCGGCGTGACTTCTTTACTTCAAACCCATCGGGAAAAATCTTTTCGGCTTCTTTGCGGATTGCAGCTCTTCGGCGTTGCTTTGTACGCTCGCTCATTTGACTGACATCGTGAATCGTACGGTCCGGAGGCGTGGGCTTTGTTTTGGGAGCGGGTGGCATTGAATCGGACCGGTTTTGAACTATTGACTTCTTTTCGTAGGCTTCCTTTTCCGCTTCGCACTGGGCTAGCTCTTCTTGCTTTCGACGTTCTTCGGATTCGTGCTTCTCGATCTCGGCCCGCCTCTTCTCAGCTTCTTCCGATTTGCGTTTCTTTGCAGCTGTTAGCTTGTGGCCACGATCGACTTTGTTCTCCTTTTCCCTCTGTCGTTTTTGGGTACCGATATTGCGAAGAAATGCCATCTTCTGACTGCTCGACGCCGCTTCTGAGGAAGGAAGTGAGGTGGTGGAGGCTAGCAACGGTTCGGGAACAGCAGGAGTAGGGGGATCCGGCGCCGGAGGCAACGCAGCTGCATCCTCTTGCGGGGCTTCTGATAAGATAGCGGGGTCCGCCAAATAGCCAATTCAAAACAGAAACAGTTTTTCAGCATCAACTACTAACAGCAAACGTGGTTTTTGGTACAGTCAAGACTGTGTTTTTAATTCGCTATGATTTCATTTTTTATATAAAAATTTTTTCGGAAACACACGTTTTTGGCTACCTAGCTCATACAATGATGCAGGCGGTCCTCCATCAGAGGAAAAACAAGTTCTGGTTAGCTATTAGTAGTTGCGCTGCTTCTGCTTTGGCTGGCTATTAAGGGACCCTGTTTCGTCCGTCTGGCAGTCGCACTTTTGACGAATGTTGCTCGATTCGGTGGCATCAGAGCTAAAACGATGTAACGAACAAACATTGTAATCATTGAGTATTAAAACAAGATAATATCGCAACACGCTTATAGATATAGTTATGGAATACACTTTAGGGAGGTATTTAGTTACTTCAAAAAAAAATAGCCCTCGGTTATTCAATGAGTAAGGCGTGATCATATACCTCAGGGATAGTACTACATTGTATAAAAAAATTAGACAATATTGTTGCTAAGTTTACGAACAATACCTTTTTAAAATTAGTTTTGGGATCTGGTATTTTTGACGAGCGAGATGTTTTATATAAAAATCGTAAATTCATGAAGGCTTTGGGTTTCCATCATTACTAGGGGGCACTACTTGTCAGATAAGGACAAAAAAACTGGAAGGAAATGAGTAGGTCAAAGCAGGATTAAGCCCTGAGGAAATGTCAAAAGTGACGCACTGGGCGACCCCCCGAAAACGCGCGCGCAAAACCCATTGGCGGCAGGTGAGTCGAAACCAAAACGCAGTGCGCGCGGATTCTGTGTTTGAAAATTTCTGGCTTCCTACAATTCGCGATTTTGAAACGAATCCAACCAACTTTTCTTCGCTTTCCTCTCCTTATCACCTACCATCAAGCTCCCTATCTTCCAACAACCAAAAATAATGACAAAATGACTGCTTTTCGCACATTTCAATGCTCTCAAAAATTTGCATAACCAGTTATATCTTTATTAACACAAGTAAACACTTTCAATACATTTAAGGAACATAAACCCCATGTTTCAACAAGTGATGATCGTCCATTTTGCTATAAGGTTCATGCTTATCCTTGACCAGCCAGATGCTGTCTTCCACGCGATCCTGAAATTCCAATTTTCTGCATTTTGTCAACCCTTTTCTTAAAACCAACTCACATGACTGACATCATGCTGTTGAAAGTGAATATGCGTATGATTGTAGATGTGCATCGTGCTAAATCCATAATTTGAGGACCGAAAAGCCGACCATGGCCCAGGGTTCTTGAAGTGGTCAACGTATTCCTGACAGCCGGCCGATCCTGCCAACATGTGCACCATAGCCGGCGGATTATGGTACGGATTGCCAGTGCCGTTGTAAACAACACGATCATACACGGGGAAAAGGCGTTCATAGGTGTGTTCATGTGCCCAGAGGCCGATATCCACGCCATATGTGTGGAACAGCTTTTCGAGGCCATAGGCGTGGGTGCCGTGGAGGCCTTTGCGGATCTGACATATCACAAAATGACTTCAGCAATAATGGAAATGCAAAAACGTACAATCGACTCCTTAAATTTACAATCGTCTGAATCATCTGTAGAGCAATACATTGGCCGATGTCCCATCGTAATAATCCAGGGCACGTTCTTTCGATTCTCATTGGCCTTCTTCAAATCTTGAATCAACCAGTTCCACTGAGTTTGGACACTTTCCAACACGCTTGAAAAATAGAATTCCGTTGAAAAGCCAATAAAATGAGCCGGACCCAAGTCAAAACTGTAGAAAAGATTGTCATTGGTGTTTGGCATTGTGAATCGATTGACGTAATGGCTAAAGTTGTATGCGTATTCATGGTTGCCTGGGACGGTCATGTATGGAACGTAGGCGGCAGATGGCTCGATTTGGCGCATAAATTCGTCGCCGAAGCTGCCGTCATTCTAAATTGGTCTGTTTTTTACTCCAAAACGATCAAAAGTTAAAACTTACAACATCCATGTTATAAGCAAAGTCGCCAACATGCAAAACAACATCAATTTCACCATCTTGTGAAACCTTCTGAATGGCGCCAAGTGCTCTTGCGTTGATGTTTCCCATGTCTCCGAAGAAGCCGTACCTATAGCCGCCTTCGGGGCGTTCCTTCAGACCGGTGAAGGTGAACATGTTTGAGATTCCATATTCCGAACCCACGCGATAGACTAAAATGTTTAATATTTTTGAACAGTTGACTAATTATAGGCTTACTGTAAGCTTTTCCAGGCTTAATTCCAGTCATGACTGCCCTGTGTATGTATCGAATCGACTTTTTCGCTCCGCCATCCACAAATTTAGTTACATTGGCACGAATCCGTTGAGTCAGTTTAGTTAATCCATAATCGACATAAGATTCGCCGGTGTCATCGAATGTTAGCCATGTTACAATTTGCAGGGACGGATCTCCTGAAGCCAATAGTTTACAATCTGCGATGCGGGAAAGCTTTACCTCCATACGACAAGTGAATCTGTTCCGGTTGTCCATAGAACGGACCCCGATTCCGATCATCCGATCGCCAGTGAATGCTTCGACTGACTGGCAGTGGCTCACGTGGATTGTGGTATCCAAGTCCTGGGGCACAGAATCCGAAAAGTAGAGCCAAACATGGAAAAATGAGTCTCAAAATCATGAGGAAGCCCTAAAAGAACTGAACAGCAAGTATGATTGGAACGATGAAAAGCACTAAATTAGCTTCACAGGTTAAGGTCAATCGGAAGAGGTGATATCAAAATGTCTGACCGTGGCCGATTGGGGCGACTGAAGATAACACTCGTGTGTGGTTCTTTTTTCGGCTGAATGCGCAGTGTTTACCGTGAAAACACGGCTGATAAGGGACTGACTCTCGTGATTTCAATGCTGATGACTTGTTTTTTCACACTTTGATAGGAGATGTCAAAGGTTGTAAGGATGGAAACAATGAAATGTGCACATAATGAATTGAAATGTAATGGTAATGTCATGTTAGGTATCAATGGGGCATTGACAATTTGATGAAAATCACATCGGTTTTTATGAACAATTTCTGTTTTCATAAAAAAAATTGTTCGCAATGTGTGTGGCTTTCAATAAACTTTGCAGTAAAATGGATAAAAAGTGGCAAAACAAGAATGAAATGCCTGCACGTCAGCTGACACGCACGATTTTGACGGTTTCGTCTGCGAGTCGACAGACCACCGGTCAGTCGCTCGGACCCTCTCAAACTTGCCCCCGCCCACGCATTTTGATGAGATTGCTGACCACAGACCACCCCGCGTTTTGAAAAAGTTTGTATTTCGCGTGTTTTTTTACAATGTTACGCTTCACGTCGTTGAAAAAACTGCTTTTCAGGATCGTCCTCACCTAACCCCAACATGATGGAAGCCCAGGAACCCCAGAATAACCAGCCCGCGGTCTTAACCGAAGCCGAACCCCTGAATCCTCAACCCGCGGATGGGCCCGAAGCTGAACATCTTTCGAACGTGGCCGAAGGCGAAAAACCATTCTTAACAAGAGTCACGGATGCTGTAAGACGATGTTTCAATAGAGTTCGGCCAGTGATCCCCTTCGAAACAGTGCAGAGATATGTCTTCAAACCGCCTGAGCCAACTTATACCCTTCGATATGATAATGGACGGAGAAGGTAAGCCTTTTTGATACTTATGCTGAACAGGGGAAGTTTGTGGATAGCCACGCCGATTTTCCACGTTTTTTACATGATCTTACTATACGGCAATCGGATGGCGTGATGGGGTCGTTAGATTTATGGCTTTCCAACTGTTATCACCCTTTTCCACCGTTTTCAAATGTCATCACCTTTCAGAAAATTGTTAGAACTGCGCCGCCCCACCGAAGGTATTAGCCAAGAAGATTTGTACGACATCTATGTGGAAGAGGCGCTCAACCAGTTGACTAATTTGTCCATCTGTACCATCTTTTGGCCATGTCCAAATTCGACGTACACTCTGGTTGTTTCGCACGACAGTGCCGTCGACATTGGCAGTGATTTGGTTTTCACCAAGCGTTTGAGGAATCAACTTCAATGCAATGTGTTTACTTATGATTACTCAGGTGGGTTTATTGCGTTTGATGACAGAGTTATGACGACAAGTTCACCATTTGCAGGATACGGCTGTTCAGGGGGCAGACCAGAATTACCATCCGAAACGAACCTCTACGCGGATGCTCGTACAGCATTCAGTGTTCTGCACGGACGTGTGGACCCGAATAAGATCATCTTCTTCGGTCAATCCGTTGGTACTGCCCCGTCGATTCATCTGGCTATGGACGATTACGCTTATGGTGGCCTCATTTTGCAATCGCCTTTCACGTCATGTAAGTTGTTTTTACGGAAATCCGCAAAATTATGATGACAAATGTTGCCTTTTTCAGATATGGCATCCCGTCATTGGTACTGGACCCCCTTCATGGATTATGATTTCCTCCATTGTGCCGACAAGATCAAAAGAGTCGCCTGCTCAACTGCGGTCATCCACAGTACACGCGACAAAGTACTCTCATATCGAAATGCAAAGAAGATGGCCAAGAATGCTCCACAACTCCGTTTCTGGATTTTGAGTATAGCGGATCATAATACTCTCAACAACCAGGATTGTGACAATTTAAGAGAGTTCATTTACAACAGATCTGGTTCTTGGGCTGAACCTTCTACCATCAACGGTGGCTAAACAGCAAATCTTCACCATTAACACTGACTTTTTTCATGTTTCAATGTTCACTTTATTCAAATTGATTATTTGTTCTCATGATTTGTTGTGCTTGAAAGCTTTGTATTGAATGAAACTCGTGATTTGACTTGTTTTTCACATTTTGATTGCGGGGGTTATCGTTTGGCAAAGCTAAAACAATGAAGTTTGCACATAATGAGTTGAAACAACACAAATGGTTATAGACAATTTGAATGAAAACACGGCGAATTTGTACCATCGAAAAGGATGACTTGAAAAAAGGCTGCAAAACAATCATGCAAGTCAAAGGGCAAAAACAGCGAGCACATCAGTCACACGCGCGATATTGGCTCTCGATTTGCAGGCCAAAAACACGCGAGTCAACTGACCACCGGTCACTCGCTCCGACCCTCATTCTGTCCCTCAAACTTGCCCCCGCCTACGCATTTTGATGAGATTGCTTCTCACAAATCACACCGCGTTCGAAAATGTTTGTATTTCGCGTGTTTTTTTACAATGTTGCGCTTCACGTCGTTGAAAAAACTGCTTTTCAGGATCGTCCTCACCTAACCCCAACATGGCGGAACACCAGGAAGTGCCTCCCCAACCTGGCAACCATCACATGCCCGAAGAAGAAGAACATCTTGTGCCGAAATTCCGGCGGTTTGTGAGGTGGTATAAAGCTGTCTATCCAGGAATCCCGATCAAAATCATGGAAAAGATGGCTTTCAAGCCGCCTGTGTCGTCTTATACGCTTACCCCAAATGGCGATCACGCGTTAGTTCTTTGAATACTTAATTTTTATCTTGTTTTGTTCCATGTAATCGTTTTTCAGTCATCGGATGGTACTGGACACAGACGACCCTGCCATTCAGAATCTTTTGAACACCACGATTGTTAGGTGGACTGACAACGACCGCGGGAGCCATATCGTTACCGCCTTCTCGCCACGAGCAAATTCAAGACATACTCTGTTCGTTTCGCACAGCGGTACCGGAGATCTCGGCAAAAATTTGGAATTGTTCACACTGTTGATGGAGAGAACTAACTGCAATGTGTTTTCTTACGATTACTCAGGTGGGCTAATAGCATTTGATGACAAAGTTATGATAACAAGTTTACTTTTTGCAGGATACGGTTGCTCAACCGGCAAACCATCGGATGCGAACATTTACGCGGATGCCCGGGCTGCATTAGAAGTTCTGGTCCATACTCACAGAGTGCCTGAGACGGAAATCGTCTTGTTCGGTCAATTCATTGGTACCGCCCCATCGATTCATCTGGCCATGCGGAATAGGAACTTTGCTGGCCTCATCTTGCACGCACCTATGAAGTCATGTAAGTCGTTTTCTTCCTCGTTACAATAATTTTAAATCCAATGTCATCATCTACCCCTTTTCAGATGGTGAAATAAAAATGGCACCTTTTAAAACCTTCCTGGGCTGCGACATTTTGCGTTCTGCCGACAAAATCAGACAAGTTGTTTGCTCAACTACGGTCATCCACAATGAACAGGACACTGTAGTTCCATTTCCTCATGGAGAAAAGATTTTTACCGATTGCCCTGGGCGACGGGGAGAAATTGCAAGATCTTTAGCGCCCCGCAATCAACTTGACACGTGGGATTTGGACTTCATCATAGAGTTCATTACTAACCAAACTGGCAACTTTGCTGACCTTCCTGAAGTACCTGCAAACAACTGACGGCATGATAGAAGTGCCTAACTGTCTTAATACCTAATTCTTGTAACTAAAATTTGACTTCTTTCGTTTTGTATTTATAACTTTTGTAATTTTATGATTTTTGCTCATTATTTGTTTTGCTTGAGAGCTTTAAATTGAATTCAACCGTGTAGGATCGTATTTGCGTGGAATAAACTCCAATTTTATGATCGTGTCACTTCAGAAAAGTCGAAAGTTAACATTAAAAGTAACATAAACGTACTTTTAGACGAACGGTCGAGATTGAGTGAAAGTGATGACAATTTCATTGTTGAAATGTGAGATAAGAACACGCAGTTGGCTGGCCACGTGCGTTTTCGCATCTGTACAATGCCCGCCTAGACAGAAAGAGCATTCAAAACACATTCCTTTCGCCCGTTGCAATATCTCAAACTCATCCCCGCCCACGAATTTTGATGATTTGGCCTTTGATTTACCCCAAACTTCAGCCAACCATGGCAGAAAATCCGGGCCCGAATCAAGTTGATTCAGTCCCAAATCCGCAAAACGCGCCGTCTGGATTATCAAGAGCCTGGACCTACTTTGTCAACCACTGGAGTAAATTTTGGCCGCCGATTCCGTCCGTGATTGCCTCAAAATTGGCTTTCGATGCTCCTCGTCATGCGAGCTATTACGTTGTTAACGTCGGTGGCAGGTTGGCTTTGACACGCTTGTTTTACCGTATGACCACCCCATTTCAGAAGCACCATCGAACTCATCACACACCGTGGCGGCATTTTTCCACCCGACTTATTGCAGCCTCATACTATCGATGCATTCACCACGGAAACCAGAAACCGCAACACCATTGCCTGTATGTTCATTCCATTCCAAAATCCTCGATACACATTGTTTATCTCTCATGGAAATGACGTCGACATCGGCCAGCGGTGTTACTTTTACTACCAACTTGGGAGAAGGTTGCAATGCAATGTTTTTGCGTATGATTACTCGGGTAGGTTCTCCTTGCCATTTTGGCTTCAATAGCGATAGTTTTTGGTCGATTTTATAGGATACGGTCAGTCAACCGGCAACGCGTCGGAAGCAGACATGTACGCAGATGCCGACGCTGCACTTGCTGCCTTG
>KB455336.1:13268-50648 GCA_000341325.1 Panagrellus redivivus | reverse complement strand
ACTAAATGTGTGGGACGTAGGCCTCCGGAATCTAACTCAAAAAGAAGATTCACTATTGCAACGTACAACGCGAGATCTTTGTCCTCAGCGTCGCGATTTCTCGATTTTGAAACAGAAGTATCGAAGATCAATGTCGATATCATTGGCATAGCGGAAACTCGAATGAATGGTGTTGGACGGATCGACTACAGAAGCGGATATTCCTTGTACTACAGCGGTAAAACTAGTTTCGAAGATGGAGAAAGGAAAGTGACAAACCATGGCGTCGGTTTTTACCTTAATACGGGACTAACGAAAAACGTCGTCGACGTCACATATTACTCGTCACAGATGATGGATATTACACTAAAGCTAAACGGACAATGCAAACTAAGACTAATACAAGTCCATGCCCCCCATAGTGGACGCGGAGAAGAAGAATACGAAGACTTTCTTGAAGACCTCGAACAGTTCGTAGCGTCAAAAAAGTGCCAAAACTATGTGATAATGGGTGACTTCAATGCCTCTATTGGGCCAAGAAACCCAGACGAAAACTTCCGAGGACGGCACAGCGCCTCGACTAACCGTAACACTAACGGAACAATGCTGTGCGATTACTGTGAGATTAACGGTTTGCATATAGCGAACACATACTTCGAGAAGCCTTCCAGGAAACGATGGACATATATTTCGCCAAAAAAAGAAGGATACGAAATCGACTTCATGCTGGTCCCACGGATTCCAATGATGACCGACGTGACCGTCCTCAATCGTTTTGACGCCGGAAGTGATCACCGAATCGTACGAGGAAGCCTCCGACTAAAATGGCGACCAATACCATTCGTGAAGCCGAAGAAAGATGTGCCCTTGCTCGATCGCAACCATTTCCAACAGGTCATCTCACGCATTGTGCCGACACTCCACATCACTGATGCGATCGAGGGATATTCATCAATTGTCAAAGCTACCGTTGAAGCGACAGAAATATGTACGATACGTGTAAGACAGCCAAGCAGACTCTCTGAAGAAACAAAACGTCTAATGCGTCTACGTCAAAACCTTCGACATGGTACGCTCCCATGGCCTCTGCCAATCGCCTATGCTGAATTCAGTAAGCAGATACGACAGGCGCTGAACCATGATCTCAAAGAACACCGACAACACGTATTGACGAGGGCAGTGGCATCAGGACGACTAAGAGAAGGGAGATCATTACTACGATACGGACGGAAACATATTTCTAAATTGTACAAACTTGGCGACGGAACTAACGCGGCCTCTGAGAACATTGAAGAGGTCGCCACAACGATTGGTTCATACTGGGGAGACACATACAGATCTCGTGCTGGTCCCTTTACGTTCAGACCTGAAGGACCGATCGACATAACGTTCAAGGCGGAGGAAGTACACGATGCGATCGCAAAATTAAAACCAAGAAAAGCGCCAGGATCGGACAAAGTGCTCCCAGAAGCTCTCCGCTACGGCTCGTTTGTGCTCAGAGAACCACTGACGGAACTCTTCAATCAAATTGCAAAAGAAGCGCGAATACATGAAGAAATGGTGTTTGCCAATACACTTCTCCTCTTCAAGAAGGGCGACCAGATGGACGTCGGAAATTATCGCCCTATCTCGCTTCTGTCAATCATCTTAAAAGTCCTAACAAGGATCTTGGCGGAAAGGATCGGGGCGTCCTTAGGAGAAAAGAATATCTTGCCCCCTGAACAGGCCGGTTTCCGTAAGCATTATTCCACCATTGATCAGATACACACGCTTAGCATGCTCGCGGAGAAGTGCTACGAATTCGACATCCCCCTCTATGTCGCTTTCGTCGATTTCAAAAAAGCCTTTGATACCGTGGAATTCGACGCTATCTGGGAGGCGTTGGAGGAGTGCCAAGTGGATCCAGGCGTCATTTCGATGATTAAACTCCTCTACGCGAATGGTCAGTCGGCAATTGATGTGCAAGGGCATACGGCGAAGTTTGATACCCAGCGAGGAGTTCGCCAGGGTGACACACTGTCCCCGCTACTGTTTATTTTAACTCTACAGCTTGCATTGAACCGTATGAAGAGCCCCGGAATGAATATTGATGGCACTACACTAAGGTATCTTGCCTATGCCGACGATATTGCCATTCCTGCAACCTCGTTGGCCGACTTGACGACTGCTATGGAGAGCCTTTCTATGGAAGCCAAAAAGATCGGACTCGAGATTAACTTCAGTAAAACGAAGTGGATGCGTCAACACCGAGAACCTCCCAACGATGAACGTCTGATGATAGACAATATTGAAGTCAAGCGCGTCAACGAATTCGTATACCTAGGGCAACTACTATCATGGCCCCGCGACTTCAAAAGAGAAATTACAAGAAGGATCAACTCGATGCGTGCAAACTACATCCAGTACCGATCATTCCTCAGCGCCCCAAAAACTGAAATGTACCTCAAGAGGAAGCTGGTGAATATGGTGCTCCTGCCGACGGTTCTTTATGGCTGTGAAACATGGGCCCTTACAAAAACGGCTGAAATGCAACTTCGACGAGGACAACGACGCTTAGAACGATGGCTGCTACGTGTACGATTAATACAGAAGATACCATCAAGAACGATCAGAAGAAAAACGAAGTTGAAGGACTGGGTTGAGGCAGCGCGACGCCGGAAATGGAACTTCGCAAAGAAAATATCCGCTCTACCTGAAGACAGATGGGCCCGAAGGCTAACCTATTGGACGCCGAAAAAGAAGCGCCCCCTAGGACGACCGCGTACACGATGGTGCGACAGCTTCGAAAAGTTTCTCGGAAGAAAAAACGACTGCAAACGCATAGATTTTCGCACTGTAATTGATAATAGTGATCTTTGGAATGAGTACCAGAGGCACTACGTCCAAGAGGATAGAGATAGTGATAAATGAAATGAAATGAAAACCTATTACAATTCCAGCAACCTCAATGCGTACCGACAAACGGAGTGGATGGGTATGCTCCTGCGCCGTCGGACGACTATTCGACTACAACTGGTACACGACCCCCTCCGACGACAAATACGGTTTATGGCGATACTGGTAGCACTAATGCTGACTCGGGTGACAGTTATCCCTTCAAAACTGACAATAACGCAACACCAGTCTATGGAGACGTGTACACGACGACGACGGCGCCACCTTCAACAGCGGCTGAAGGATATCCTGGGGATTCGACGATCACAATTGATGGCCCGGGCTATGGGCCTTCGACGGCAGCGGAGATTGAATACAATGCGAAACTGCCTGGAGCCGGATATCAGGTTCTGCCTGAAGCGACATCGACAACTGGAGCTAACAGGGGGTACGATAGCGGCTACACGGCGAAGCAGACGGTAAAGCCAAAGTCTGGTGATGGATATGATCAGACGCAAGTGCCGCCGAGCTCAAAGGTGGTCGAGAACCCAGGATACGATGAGTATTCGGCGACTTCTGGACAGACGACATTGGCACCAGTTGTTGGGTACGATACTGGAGCGACGCAGGGGGTGGCGGCGCTGGTTTACAATGACTTCTATCAGGATGAAGTCGAAGATGGCAGTGCTGTGCGACGAGGCGTGAAACGTGAGCTCTGAAGGTTTAAGCAGCTTCTGAATTATCAGTTTTCAGGACACAATATCGTGAAGCGAAAGGTCGCCGACTTCGACCTCCCTGAACAGAGCATCGTCGTAATCGAAATCGACGAAGAGGATCCCAACTGTAAGTCATTTTTAGATCAACTTTATAAATACCAAAACGAGAAAGCGTTAAAAAAGTAAAGAAACAACAAAAACGGTGAAAAGAATCACAGATTCAAAATTAGGTAAGTCTATCTCGTATAGACAAAAAGAGCGTCTTCAAACCATGTTCATGAGTATCCAATTGCGTTAACTTTCTGCTTAATCGTCGCGAGGGGTCGGCGTACGGCTGCGGCTACCACTGTAGCTACGCCGTGGCGAACGGGCACGATCATCATCCCGACGGACCGGAGTACGGCTTCGGGAACGGTCCCGAATCGGAGAGCGAGCACGTTCCGGGCTCCGTTCACGCTCGTATCCGCCACTGCGGCCACCACGATACGGGGAACGGGAACGCGAGCGTCCACGACCACCACGAGGCGGTCCACCACCACCGTGACGGCTTCGACCGTGGGATAACTCGACCCGGGCGCGAGCCCCACAGATACGGGTACCATCGAGAGCGTGGACGGCATCTTCGGCGTCACGGGAATCGCTAAATTCAACAAAGGCAAAGCCAGGCGGACGGCGAGCTACCCAGACCTTGCGGATACGACCATACTTGCGGAAAACGTCTTCAACTTCATCCGTGCGGGCATCATCGGGAAGGCCGCCAACATAGACCTTGGCATCACGATACTCGGAGCGACGGGACATCTTGAATGGGCTCAGAACACCTGAAATGCGGGATTAAAACTTATAAAGGCATCGATTGAAGTGATGGGAAGCGATGTGGCGGTCGAGAATGGATGGATGGACGGTCGTTGAAGGTCGAGACGATTGCAGCAGGCAGCCGCAGGTTTCAGAGGAGGGTTGAGTCGAAAACGCCGAAAAATTATATATAAAAAGTGCAAGCAATACTGCCGTCGTCCTGTAACTCATGTCTTTTTCAGCCGATTCGTCGTGGACCGACCTCGGAGCCAATGAGACGCAGAAGAAACGAGCGACGACAGAATGCGTATCGACCGGTAAGTCGTGCTTTTTGGATCATTTTACAATGAGGCGGGTTGAAAAGACGCTAAATTGGACGGGGCTTCACAAATGTGACAAAAAGATGGTCGGGAAGAGGTGTTGTAGCTTTTTCTGTAAATCAAAAGGGTGCTGAACGCGTATTCGATGATATTTTGAGATTAACGCGACGGGATGGGGGTTGTGTTTGTTTTTGGAGGGGGATGAAGCCCGGTTTCGAAACAGGTGGGATAAGAAAGTTCCGGAAAACAGTGGGAAACACTCACGAGATGCAACACGGGAAATGACGGGCGCGTGCCTAGACAACAAGCTAACTACCCAGCTAATCAATGAAATGAAAGCTTCGTCTTTTGCAGGACTATTCGCCGTCGCCGCAGCTGGAGCGAGTGTCGCGTTTGCCGCCGGCGTTGTCGCCCTGACCCGTCGCCGACACACAGACGCACTACGCAAATTCGTCGGGTAACGCGCAGCCTACTTTCGTGGTGGGACCAAATTTGGGGGACATTCCCACGTGCATTTTACACACCTTTGCTTCTTTCTTGCAATATTGCTTCAAAGTGCTTTTATTCAGAGTTTATTTCCAGAAAATATATTGATTCTATGTCGAGTATAAACAAATAAATAAGTATAAACAGTTAGTGGGATACTTTCTTTGGTGGGGTGCTAGTTACAGTAACATTGGACCAGGTTGTTGAGGTTGAAGCGGTTGGTGGGGTTGAGCAGTTTGAAGATGATGTACAGGAAGGCGATGTTGACGGAGTTAGAACTTTCTTGGCTTGTTTCGCTTTCTCGATGGCTGCAGCTACAGCAACTGGAAGTCGAACATTCGGTGTAGGCCTTCCGAATATCCTCGCCGAAGCTGTGCATTTCAACTTTTCTGGCGGAGGCTCTTTATAAGCCCGAGCTGACTTCGTTCTTCGCATGTCCAATTTAGCCAGTCTGAACATTTCAATCGTCTCACTGTCGTCCTCTTCCGTGTCGCATTCATCAAATGACTTTTCTGTCTTGTTGTCCAGGTCAACAGTCTCCACAGTATTGTCATCATTGACACTGATACACGTTTTCTTCTCGGCAACAGAAGCTTCCGACGCGAATGCATCGGATTTTTCTTCCACATCCGCTGGTTTCGCGCCTTTCTTCTCATCAGTGTCAGTTTTCGATTGCGTTCCGCTCGTATCGGATACCTTCTTGACAGTTCGCTTCTTTTTCTGTTTCTTCTTTAATGTTACAGGTTGCCTTATTTGAATATTTGCCGGAACAGGTCCCCCGAGGGCAATCAGCGGCGTCGGTTGCTTTTGTTTTACTCCACTTTGAATTTTACCGGACTAAAAACAAAAATTTATCACCACATTGCATTGTAAGTTTCAATCAATAAATCTGGATGGAATCAGTAAGGTTTGTTTCTGGTCACCGAGGTACCACAAGTGACAAAACTAGTCATCATCTTCCATTTTATACCTATAACCAGATCATACCGTTCACACCGAAAGTATGTGACGGAGTGCAATGCTGTGTGGGACAACCCGCGAGAGAGCGCGCGCAGGACAGACAACGAAAGAGAAGCACTCTCGCTTGGTGCTTTTGGGCGGTTCTAAAGAGGGTGGCCCAAGCAACGAAAACAGCGACATGACAACGCTCTGGTTTAGTTTAGCATAGATGTCGCCATGTGCGACCCCCGTAAAAAACTGCTTTTGGCACTACTTTATCAGAAAAATGACACACCTTTCGTTTCTTCTTCTGTTTTTCAAGTTGTAATACAGTTTGGGTATGTGTTCGGCGTAGTTTTGCTTTGATTCGTTGTAGTTTGACTTCGACGGAGACTTGTTGCCTAAAAAGACTAACTTTATCATAAAATGGGAAACCTAAACATACGGTTCTTCCATATCCACAGCCAAATCGTTGACATCTGGACTCTGTGCCTTTGTAGGTTTCGGTATATTGACTCTAATAGCAGACAAATTCGTGTCGTCGATTGTTCGTTGCCTTCTAAAGACCAGTAAAGTTATAAGAACTCAAAAGTGATGAAACAAACTTGGAGCCCTTCTTCTTTTTCTTTGGTTTTGTCGACTTCTCGCTAAAACTTATCAGTTTTAAAGGCAAATTACTGTAGACAAGCTTACATAAAAGGCCTAACTGGCGCATTGACCGCCTCAAATACCGTCGGCGAAAAGTCGTCATCTTCTTTCGGGTTTTTCGGTGATATTGCAGGTGCATTCGTCGGCATCGGAAACGCCCCCATACCCTTTTCTTTCTTAGTCTTCTCTCTTGCCGTTAACGGACTCGCAGCGGCATCGCGATTATTAGCTTTATTATTCCATTTGGCACGGAGTCGATTTGGGTTGTTGGGGGTGTCGGAACCTGAAATACTGTAATGTTTTGTCAAGTTTTAAGTTAAAAAACAACTTGTAGTGGAAGCGTTCGTTGTTGACTTGCTGTCTTTCGAGAAGCTCATATCCAACGGCGTCAATGGTGCATCACAGCGTTCCGCCGACGAATGAATCTTCTTATGCTTGTTCAGTTTGCGTTCATCGGAAATGTCTCCATCAGATACCGGTTCATCGACCTTCTTTTTGCTGGTTCTACGCTTTGTGAAGCCATCAGCAAGGGGGTCGTAGGATTTTTCGGTTTTCTTTCGGTCTTTCTTCTTTTTCTTGTGTGTCTTTTTAGAGAATCCGAGATTGTCAAGGACGGCGAGCGGGTTGACTTTGGACTTTTCACGACATGTTGTTACTTCCTAAAACGAAGCTTTGCATTGATAGTAGTCCAAAAGTGCCTTACTTTCATTGTTTTGACTTCCTTCGACCCAGACTTCCCAGAAATGTCCGCATTTTTCTCCGTTGACGGCTTTCCTAATGTTTTCCCTGGTCCCGATCCAGCTGGCCTTTTCATAACGGCATTATTAGTATGCGTCTTCACCCTCCTTCGATCTAGTTTCTCTTTCTCTGCCCTTCGTGCTTCGAGTTCGCGTACTTTTTTTCGTGTTGCTTCGGCACCGTGGATCCGTTTGTATTCTTGATACTGTAAGTTTTACCCATTTGATGTTTTACACCTTTCAATGCCGCTTTACCTGTTCAAAGGTATACGTATCTGGCAACGGCTTCCCAGGCTCATTTCCACCGTAGATGGACACCGTCAAACATGCTAAAAACCAGATGAAGCCGCAACATTGGGCAAGAATCGTGGACCAGAACGAATCCAATGTCATCATAGTAAAGATAGCTGATTCACGAGGACCTCAGTGATGGATGGTGATCCTGGAGACATTCGGCTGGCAAGGATCCCCGTTCCGAGGCTTAAAAATGCTATCAAATGATGGAAATTTTTGATAAAAATCTGTTTTATTTCTGATTCTCAAAGATACTTTGGTTTGTTACACATGGGAAAACATGGGCATTGCGGGAAACTGCGAAAAATCATATATATTCGGATTTTCCGGCGCTAATCTCATTCGTTTCAAGACCATTGTGTAATCGTAGCAACAGATGCCGCCGTCTTCACAGGAGTGGTCGACAGGGCAGGAAAGGTCCTTCGTGCAGGGGCCAATTGGGCGAGTTCCACTGTCACAGGTCTGAAATTCCTCAATTTAGCAGTTATTATCATTTTTTAATCTACCTTTCGATGGTAATTATCGAATTCAGGGTCTTCAGAAGACAAACCAATGGCGCTTTCATTGCTGTCGCTTGTTTCCACCGAGTTTACCGGAGTTGTCGTAGTAGTCGTAGTTTTGGCTGTTGTTGGTCGTACTGTAGTGGTTGTGGTAGTCGTTGTGGTCGTAACGGGGAAGATTTGAACAATTTTAGGTACAGATTTCCTTGTAGTTGGTGCCTTTGTCGTTGTCGGTCGCCTCTTTGTCGTCAATTTCGTTGTCATTTCAGTTGTCGTGATTTCAGTCGTGGTTGGAATCGGCACCGGAACCAAAGTCGCGATCGGCATCGGCGGAGGGAGCGTGAATCGGTTGAACCATTCCGGGAAGACTGGGAACATGGGCATCTGTCCGCCGGGCCACATTGGCATCGGCGGCATTGGTGTAGTCGTTTTCGTTTTCCGTTCGAAAAGGCCGGCAAACACGCTGAAAATCGGTGAATCCGTCGTCAATCCAGATTTCCGGCCAAGTTCAAGCAGCCTTGAAAGCTCGTCAATCTCAGTGAGGCGTTCTTCATCGATTGTGGACAGCTTTTCGACGCTACCGTCAACTGGGGGTGCCGTGGGGCGGGGGAATTCATAGGACTCAGCGGAGCCAGATTCCATCGGCCTCATCGTGGTTGTTGTTGGTTTGCGTGAACGCGGCTTCGGACGGAAGGTTGTTGTTTCCCGGCTTTCTGGGGATACATCGGTGGGGTCGACTTCAGGGTCCTCATTACTGCCACTTCTACCGTGCTTCCTTGACTTTGACGTGTTATCAATACCGTCAACATCAGCCTCCTCACTAGAAGATCTCACTTTCGGCTGATACGCATCCCCATCAATAACATGAGGCGCTTTTGTCGATGCCGGCGTCGTGGATAAACTCATAAACGGAGTCGTACAGCAGACCGAATTGACACAAGTGCCACCCAATGCGATGCAGATACTGTCATCATCGAGTCTACAGTGACCAATATGGGCTCCGCCATTCATGCATCGGACGAGTTGCCTGTTCGACTGAAACCCTACCGTAATCATTACCCCCAAAACTAAATCTCACCTGATTCCCACTCCCTTGCTGCTCATAACCCCCACCACCATTGCCTCCAGGCCGTACGAACGCCCCGAGGCTATAGGCAGTCGGATACCCTACGGCAACATTGTTATTCGGCGTATACGGCACATAGTTATTAGTACCACCTTGATTAGCCGGTGGTCCATGTGGCTGGGGATACCAATTACCATTACCGCCCCATCGATGAAATGTAATACCATTTACAGACGCAAAAACACTCAGAAAACCAATTAAAAAAGTGGCCATTTATTAAGTTCCAAGTAACAAAAATCAAAATAAGAGAAAGAATGAAAAGTCAAAAAGCTAATCCGCTCCAGGCGATATCCTTTTAAGCCCGCCTTGCGCAAGACTGTCAAAAAAGGTCTGACACAAACGAGCCTGCGCAGAGCTTGAAAGTTTGAAATGACAAGCTTGAATGTCAAACTTGCAAAGACAAAGGACGAATGAGTCATACAGCCAAATTTAGAAGTGGGGAAAACAAAGAAAGGAAAATACAACCATTTTGGATACACCCGTGAATGATAGGCAAGACTGGATGGAGCTAGCTTCGGCTTCGGCGGCGATCCCGAGACGGAGGGGAACGGCTTCGACGGTTGGAAGTGCGTTTGTCGCTTCGACGGTCACGGTCACGCTGAAATGGCAGAATTAACAATGAAGATGGCATTTGGAAAGAAAACATACCCTATCTCGTCGACGATCCGGACTTGTGCTTCTGGACCGGCTTCGACGTCTGCGATCTCGGTCCCGATCGCGTCGGTCCCTGTCCCGTCGATCACGATCACGTCGATCCCGGTCATCTCGGCGCCTATCATCCCGATCTCGATGGCTTCGGCTTCGATCACGGCTTGGTTCGCGCCTTTCAGGGCCATCAGGCCTACTACTTCTGTCCTTGCTCCTCGGACTCACTGCTAACCGCTTTGCCATGCCATTCTGCTGTGTTTTGGTTGCGTCTTCTTCGGCGGTGATCGAATTCTTGGCTTCTTCTTCGGTGAGCATTTTCTCCTTCTCGATACCGTACTTCTTTCGACGCGCTTCCTGGACACTCTCCGCCAAGGCCAGCCAATCCGGGGGTACAGTACGCTGATAGATCCGATCGAGCACTTGGATAATGTGTTCGACATCATGGGTCGAGATGGAATAGACTTCATACCACGGGTAGCCTTCGCAATGTGGAAGTATGACTTCAGGATTGACCATTCTCGCCGTCCGAACGACACAAGCAGCGGCAATTGTCTTCGGGAAGTATCGCAGGAAGAGGTCGGTCCGCATGCAGTCATTCATCGAGTTCCAGGCGCCTTTCAGCAGTTCATGGTTGTCAAGCAGGTTCAAAGTGTTCAGAAAGACGTAAATAAAGCCATGAGGGTGCTTGATTTGACAGACGAATCCGACGGCGAAGAGTATTTGACGCTCGGCAGCGACGACATGGTTTTTGAGCATGACGTATTTGACATCGACTTTCATGACGTCCAACTTGATGGTTTTATCCGTTCGGGCTTGATATGACTTCTTCAGGTGGTCGAAAACGGTGATAATCTCCCTGGGGCGACGGGGGACTTCTTCAACTTTGGTGGCTAGGAGGACGCAGGCCATGACGATGTGCTGAAATTTTGTTATATATAAAAATTGGAAAAAATCTTGTTTTTAGATTGACTCACATCAAATGGGTGCTTCACAAAAGATTTCAACCCATAAAATCGCTGAAAAAAGATACTCGCAGTTTCACTGACAATCATGGGCAGCTTGAGCAGATGGCCGATGGTTTCGATGAGCTCGACGCCGAGGAAACGGAGATCCTGCAAATTTATATATACAAAATGCTCGAAACAAATGGAAAACGAACCTCTTCCTCCTGTTCTGTCAACCCATCCAAGCAAGACGGTTTCGTCTCCAACAATGGCACTGTAGTTTTGTCGAGGGTTAATAGAAACGAATCATAACCGACCACGATGCTTGAATAGTTGCGCTTCTTGTCGTAGCCCGGGAATGGCTTGATCTTTTCCATGATAGCAGCGACTTCGGGATCGACGACTTCCTCGGGCTTTGATGGGTCATCCTTTTCGAATTCTGACGGCTGAAACAACGAATTGAATTACATTTATATATAAAGAGGATAAACTCACTTCATGACTTTTCGAATTCGGCTTCGCAGCTTCACTGGCTCCGGCGGCAGCTTTCTTCCGGATTTCTATCTCTTGCCGTGCTTTGGCAAGGACTTTTTCCACAGCGGAAGAACCGTTCATCGACATCTTCCTCGACGGTGCTGCTGAAAAGACGAAACGAAGCAAGCAAAGGGTCGCTCGGTCGTATTTCGTTAATCGTCGCAACGACGCACTTCACTTTGCGCCCCTCGCGCACTTTTCGTAGTGGGACCAATATTGGGAGCACACATTACACTGTTACCACTTTATTATTTTTAGAGATTTTTAATAAACTAAAGTCAAGACAAAAAAAGAATAAATCAACAACCAAAATGCACACATTGCTTCATAATTTTACGTCAATGCCAATACGGGCCAAGCCAGGCTTCTTCGAGTTCCACAACTGCTTGTATGCTCGCTTGAAGGCGGCTTTGATGGCTTCATAGCCATTATTGCGTGCACATCGAGCAGTATTGTTGCAATCGTAGGGTTCTTCGATGAAAATAGCGTACTGGTTCATGGCTTCTTCGCCGAGGGACGCCTTGGGGTAGACGCAGGCCTTGCGGATGGAGATGGCGTAGTTGGTGAAGTCGAAATCGTGGTAGTAATGGAAGAAGCCGAGGAGGAGGGTGGCGTGGTCGTCGCGGTTTTGGGATTCTGGAAGAGCAAGCAATTAGTACAGTAAGCAAATTTGAAAAAAAGTGAACTTACCGAACGTGCACACATTTTCATTGAAGACCAACTGTTCGACCGGCGTTGTTCCATTGAAAGTTTCGGGATAAAGCTCTTGCAGATTCGGTAGAATTGCAGGTTGGACGACGCATTGCATGTAGTGAAGGACGAGGAGGATGAGCGAGTAGCTAAAATTCACCGTAGAATGATCAAAAGCGATTAAAATCAGCAACAAACCTGTTAAAAGTGCCATCCTGTGCCGAGTTGATGCCCTCGACAAGGGCCCAATGCTTCACCAACAGACACAACGCCGGGAATCGCTCATCCAATCGAGCGTAATGGTGTATCAGATGAGTGTTGTAGATGCCAGCAATGTTGTTAATGTTGACATCTACTTCGAGTCCGGCAAAACATCCAGAAAAGGACACCTGAAGGATCGGCACTACGGCATTGATCACGATCATCTTGCGAGCGATAATCAGCTCATTCTTCATGGCTCGGCGTATGAAGTAGAGGGCGTTGACGATGCGCTTCTTGTTATTGAATACTCTGGCTCCGGAGCCGTCATTGAGCTGATTCTCGTCAATCACGACGCAAACATCCATGTCCGAGTTGTAGGCGCCGCATCCATTCATCGTACTGCCGACGGCATATACTCGAGCTGATGAGAAAAGAGTCCTAATGACCGTTTCGATCGACCGTCGAGCAATGTCCTTCCAAGCAAGGGTGTCCGCATTCTGTATGTTGACGGCATAGTGTTTCATGATGGATTCATTGATGACATCGTGCACTTGTGGGTGGGCCTTTCTGAAGCTGGCTGCTGTTTTCTGCCAGGCACCGTAGTTGTAGTCCGGTCGGGGGCCGAATCCATAGACTGGCGGGTGTTGTAGATCGATAGGGGCATCCTCGATGGCTGCAATGGTCAAACTGCCGTCGTCATCGAGATTGGCTTCCTCTTCCTCGTCGATGGTAATGTCGCCGGGTTCTGCGCCAGCTGATTGGTAGACCCCATTGATGTCGACGTCATTTGAGACTGCATTCATGTCGATAAGGGGCGAGGATTCCCGGTCATCGTGGACTTCGGCTTGAAGTAGCGCGAATGTTTCTGGATGAAATTCGGTGCTATCTTCTCTATTGACGGCTTCTGTCGGCGGCGACGTCGATGTAATTTCGCCTTCTTCCGGTGACGGCGACTTGTCTTCACGTTCGGCAGTGGTCGACTTCTTCGGAGATCCATGTTCGATCTCGTTGCTGTGCTTTCGTTTGCGGGGGTTAGTCAAGGCATGATTGTACTTCTCCCAAATCGCATTGATGACATCGGCTGGCGGTGCTGCGTCGTCCCAAGCGTATTCATCCAGGGTGTGATCTGAAACACAGCAATTTTTAACTTCAGTCTTCTTCTGACGATCAAAACCCACCACTCGCTATCACTTCCAAAAACTGCGTCCATCGAGCCTGGCAATCACTGATCAGTAAAGCGTCAGCCTTGTCAATACCCTTTTTAACGATGAGAATACCCAGTTCTTGAGGAATGATGTTTTGCCTAAACATAATCCCTGCCATTTGTTGGGCGGCCTGGTCTTTGGCTAGATTTTCATCGGCATTAGAGCCTTGTCCGAATAGGAGTTCTCTGGGAACGCCATTGATGTGGTAGGTCACTTTGAAGGCGGATTGGGGTTGGTCGTCATTGGCTATCGAATCTGAATGGACAAATATGCCTTTAAAAGTCAAAAAAAGTGAGTATTGTCAAACTTACTAGTTTCGATGACCGCTTTAGTCCAAGTTGCCCAAACAGAAAGTGTGTGTCGTGCGGATCCTTTGGTAGGCTCAACGCTGGACGATTCCATCTACAAATCAAATCATAAAGTAAAAGAACGTGACAAGGATATATAATAGATATTAAACGACTTTACAATCGTATTCAAATCAAAAAAATCCAACACAAAAACCTCAAATTTACCCGAAAACAAAACAAATTGGCAAGTAAAGCAATAACAACAAAAACCGTATTAATGTTCGCATTAAATGCATTAAATCAACAACAAAACCGTAAAAAAATTATACAGGGACAATAGGACCAACGAATTCTTCTTCACCAGAATCAGCTCCGGAAGAATCGTCTTCCAATCGAGCGGTGGAAGTGTTCCAACAGATGCCACTGAAGAAGTGCTTCTTTTCAACCGGAGCAGCCTTCTTCTGATAGTTGGGAGCGCCAACGTGATACGCCGTGGCGCCATTGGTGAACTCGTTAAAGTCGAACTTCGTCCACTTCAGATACATCAAAGTCGAGAAACACGTTTGACGAAGGCGATCCTGGGAAGCGACTTTGATGTTGCGGGCCACTGTGGTCAGATCGTAGACTTCTTCGAGGAAAAAGGGGTCGTAGGTTTTCCTGAAAGATGCAAAGTTTAAAGTTTCAAGGAAGAGTTGGACTTACTTGGGACAAACAGTGCCCACGCGGATGGAAGCTTCGTGATGGAAGTAGTCAAACTTGCCCCAATAAACGAGGAAGTCGAAGATAAGACTCGTCAGGGTGTCATCATTCTTGGGGTTCATCTGGACAACAGGGAAGGGGATTTCGCCATCGAGGTACATCTTGACTTCAGGGAGAGGCATATTGCCATCGACAATTTCCGGAAACATGGCGTTGAGGTTAGGGAAAATCGGCGGGTTGGCGCCACATTGGAAGAAGTGTACGATCATCAGGCAAACCGCGTAGCTGCAACAAATTGGTCAAATTTCATATTCTAACCAAGCTAAATATGAACAAACCTGTTCAACATCTTGCCATAAGAGTTGATAACATTGGCCTTCTTCCCCCAAGCCTTCAAAATACGACACATTTGCCCAAAGCGATCATCGATGGTCGAATAAAAGCGCAAAAGCAGTGTGTTGTAGATACCGACAAGGTTATTGATGTTAATATCGACATCAATGTCCGCCTTCCCGCAATAGAACCGCAGTTTGAGAATAGGGACGCGAGCTTGGACAAAACTGACATCCTGGACCTCATCGAAGCTTTCAAATTTCTGCCGAATCATGTCAAAGATGTCATCTGGCGAGAAACCCGCGCTGTAAGACGATCAGGTAGGCTTTAATATATAAATTTTCAGCACAAATGACGACTTACAATCGACTCGTCGGGTAGCAAAGAAGCTTAGAACCATCCTCCTGCTTCGCCATGTACGGGATAACCCAGCACAAGTCCAAATCGGCCGAATCGGACCCACACCCGTTAACAGTGGAGCCGCATACGAAGAGCATCGAGTCGGGACGGATGTCGAGAATGTGCTTCTCAAAGAAGGTGAAAGCTACCTTTTTGAGGTCGATTGACTTCTGAATGGTCAAAATTATATATAAAATTAGCTTTACATTTGAAAAAAAGTCAATTTACCTGATCAATACACTCAACAAACTTCAACGCCTCTTGCTCGAAGCGCTCATTGTCTTCAGGGTGCTTCTTCCGGAATTCAGCGACCTCTTCAGCAAGCTGATAGAATTTGGGGGACGCTTTCTTGACATAGTAGTCAGGATGGGCTCCATCGGCGACAAGCTTATCGAGCTCGAGTTTACTGGAACAAAGTCGGTAAAACGAGGCTTTAAGATATATACAAAGGAAGTAAAGATATCGACTTACGCGACAGGAGTGAAGATATTCATGATGGATGGGGATAAATGCCGGATTTCACAATTAGAAGATTAGAAAATGGACCCGATCATTCGGACGGAGGAAGAAGAGCGCAATTGAAGGAAAAATTGAGGGTTGTGGTTGGACGCGCTTTGCCAAATGTAGCGCGCATTTTAAGTTTTTGGCTTATTGCGCGGCGATTCTGTGCTTTTACGGCAAAAATACTCATTTGTTTACCCCTGCGAGGTGATATCGAACGACTTTTGTGGGCTCCGATAGGTTTAGGTTATTATCTGTAGTCGGCAGAGATCATTTTGGAGGCGTTTTTTGAGCATGCGGAGATTAGCCAAATGAGATAACGCAATCATTACTTTGTTTTGAGCCGCTTTTTCTTTTTTGTTCATATGTCTGTACAAAGTACTCTTCATGCAATTACAACTTTAGAATGACCCTCAAAGGCAGAAAAGGTCAATTTCAACGTCAACTCATATTACCGTAATCAGATTATACACACGATCCATGTGTCTACCTCATGCTTTACACCATAATTTTTAACCTCCCAAAGTTTAAAGTTGACGTCAATCACGTGCACCCGTCTCTCTCTGTCCAAAAATCCGTTTTTAACCTCATTTAACTTTAATGGTGTGTCATTAGGATTACGAGCATGCCTGTAATCAGTCTAAAACATGTGCTATAAAGTTAACTGCTGCTGTGTACAGTGTCTATTAGCTAATCAAAACTTGACTATAATTGGTATCATTCAGCTGCGTAAATGGTACATAAAGTAGTTGGATTAAAAAAGTTCTGTAAACTGTAACAACACTGAACATAATAAAAGGTGTTATTAAGGGGTTACAACACGCCCCGCTCTGTCTGATAACTTAACGGCAAAGGTGTTTTGACTTGTCAGTGTGTTAAAAGTTCAAGCATGTTCAACGTCTACAGCTTTAACACTATAAATGAAGATGTCGCTTTTGTGATTGGTGTCATTTTGAACATTACATTGATCACGTTCATATTTACGACTAAAGCGAAGGAGCTGAATCGGTACAATCGGATTTTGCTTCAAACTTGTTTTGTCGACTTTTTCTTTTTGCTGGTCACATTTCTTGTCAAACCTGTAAGTGCAAACTTCATAAACACGATTTTAACAACAACAATGTTTAAAAATAGCTAACTTAACGATGTTTTTCAGGTGAAAATAGTGGATTGCGGCTACGAATACCTAATTGCCAATGGTCTCGCTCGCCATCTACCTTTCCCCTACCGTTTCTACGCTTTCGATGTGTGGATGTTTGCGTTATCATTATCAATTTCATCAGTCCCGACTGAATTCATCTACCAATACTGGATCATTGTTCACAACAAAGACTTTTCCCTCAAAAAACAGCTATTCTGTTTCGGCATTGCCGTGTTTGCGTCAATAGTTTTCGCCATAGCCTGTTATTACATCTATTACGAGCGAACTAGCCACCTACTCTATCTCGGCAATAACATTGCCAACATCATGAGCGATGAAGACGGGGTCGTCTGGACCGTCGGGATGGTGTTGCCTATCGGACAAGATAATAGAATAATTTATGGGATTATTCTAATCATTTTGATTGCCATTGGCTCGTATGTCATCATAGCGTTTTGCAACATTCGAACTTACATGCATCTGCAAGGTCAAAAGTCGTTATCGTCCAAAACGCTGGAAGTTCAGAAACAAATGGGCAAGATTCTCACTCTTCAAGCCTTTGTGCCATTGATTTCGGCGGCTTTTCCATCATCTTTGTTGATAATGGCGCTTATTTTCACCAACTTATCAATAGCTCATATTACTGTGTTTGTGACTACACTGTTCTCATGGGTGGCCCCGGGGAATGCGTTTTTCATACTATTCGTTTTAAAACCATACCGTAGAAGAATGATTCTGTTTGTTAAACGTATTTTGTGCTGCGCAAGATTGCAGACTGTTGGGTTTTTGAATGTCTCTGCACGGAAGAGTAATAGTGGCACTCCGGCGCAGCCGTCGTGATTAGTTTAACATTTTGTTTATTATGTTTGAATTTACTTTTTGCAGCTTATGTTAAGATTGAATTACGAATAAACAATTTATTTTTTTCGAAAAATAGCCAATTGTGAAAAAGGTTTAAACTTCTTAGTCGACCCTACTGCCCCCGGCGGCTTCCCAAGCCCTACATTACATGGGTCAAAAGTGCCATGAGTGCCTGGAGGGACAGATGGGGGTGGTGGCGTAGGTGCCAAAAGTGTAATGTTGTTGACGTCCGTCGAAATGGGTAGTTCTAATGTAGTCGGATTCACGGAAAGGTGGTTGGCTGGATCTGTCGCACTGGAAAAACATGGACTTTAAAAGAGGGAAAGCAAATCTATGTATAGCACTTACGAAACTTTGATAAGCGGCTTTCCTGGAGCTACATCAGGGTAGGTGGTCATGTACTTAATTTGAGCCTGGCAAATATCAATTATGTCATCACCCATTCGGGGGTTGATTTCGACCGTCTTTTCGACAGAAAGGGCAAGCTTTACTTGTCGGACGCCGGGCGTGGTTTTTGCTCTTTCAACGATGGCTTTCAGCTAAAAGCCTTACATTACCACCTTCAATGCAATAGCAAAATAACAAGAACTTACAAACTTTTTTCTGGTAAACCCATACATTAGCAAGTCATTGGCGACTTGCACACCGCTAATAACATTGTCATCGAGACTGAGTATTGCATCGCCGACCAGCAAACACTTACTCACAATGCTTTTTACGCTGTTTTGGATACCAGAAACGTAAACCTTGCCATTATACGCCTTCACAGTCAACCCGAGGGCGCATTTAGGTATGACTACAAGGTAGGCCCATAGATACTCGAAATGGTCAGGTTGTAGTTCGAAACCAGGGGGCACATTTGTGCCGAGTTCGGCCGGAGGGATGGGACGGGTCCGAATAGGGCGGTATACGGTGTATGAGATGGTTTGAGGATTGGGATTGTGGCAGGCAAAGCTTAATTGTTGAATAAAAACTTCACGTGAGGGGACGTAGAAATCGTTGAATTTGTGCAGAATGTCGCCGGCTTCGACTTGGTGCTCGAGTTCGGGCGGAATTTCGTAGACGACTAGGGTTTTGGAGACTTTTAGGAGGGGCTGGAAGAAGATATTTTGCAATTGGTAAGAAAAATGAATAAGACATACGACTTTGTTGGGCGACTCAACCCTCAACTCAAACGTCTTCGGCAACTCCAACAAGTCATTGGTAAAGTTGCTACCGTAACCAATGGTATCAGTACAGACGTTCCCTCCGGGCTGTGAACCACCAACTTGCGGTGCCATGCTAACTGGTCGAAGCTTGCTCATCGCATCGCAATTACCCCCACCGGCATTTGTTGGTGACATCGAAACGGGTCGAAGTTTGCTCATTGGATCATTCATAACCGACATGCCCGGTGAAACTGGCGATGCCGTAGTCCCACCACCACCGCCTGAATCCGGTAGATGATCTGCTGGTTCTTTCGACTTATTAGGCTTTTTTCTTCTCTTTTCGGTCGTATCCTTATTCGCGTTCTCGGCAGACGTCTTCACGGCCCGATTACTGCCCATCGCCCCCGCATTTTCGAGCGACTTCTCCTTGGCATTTCGAAATCGCTTCGTTCGCCGTTGTGTCAATGTCGCCGCAGGCTTCTCACACGTCTCAGCCGAGTGTATAGTTTGTTGAGTCTGTGCCGCATCCAAAGTAGTTCCACTCATCTTATTGGTCAGCGTCTGGAGCACTGATTGGACCGGCTTATCCGATGGTGGCGTCGTTGCTTGTAGCCTTCTGCGGTTGTTCGACTTCATGTCGCCTTCGACAGTTTTTTTAAGTTGCCGTTTTGACGGTTTGTTCTCCACCGAATCATCCTGATGCCTGACTTGTCTGGTCGACCCTTTTCCGTCGGTAGAATTCTCATTGTTGCGTTTTCTCACTTGCCGATTTGATTGTTTTCCCTCTTCGGAAACATCACGCTTCTTCTGCCTTGCCGAAGCTTTTCCCTCTTGTGAATCTTCTTTACTGCCGTGTTTTTTGGCTTTCTTTGAGGCTGTATCAGTGCCTGAAACTGCCAAAGTTCCCAAACACCATTCATTCGAAAAACAAACTTTTCTGCGGCGTCTTTTTCCCAGCCCTATTAGATCGATTCGATTCCCTATCCGACTCCTGCAACATGACTACCTAATCCAAAACTTGGTAATGGCTACTATAGTTGACAACAAAACACCGAATCTTACCCCCATTTTGATGCGTTTTCCGGCAGTGGTGTTCGGAAGAAAAGATCCTGTCAACGGGGGCGTCTGGCGTGCCCTCCTGCGCGGAGAGGCGCCAAATCAGTTTTCCGGTTCCCTCCAGGCCGGCGGGCATCCATTCAGTGCCATCGAAGTGCACCATTCGGAAGGATGTAAAATTTGCATAGCTTCCTGATGCGTTTGTAGGTCTACTTTTGCAGTTTACATGTAATGTGTTTCTGTGAATAGCCTTTTTGAGTTTGCATGTGCCAAACAAACGGATGTAGTCTAAAAAGTTGTTATCTTTCTCCAAATTCGGTGGTTTCTCACATCAATTCAATGATCAAATGTGCTTTTTGAACTTTAAATTAGGTTTCTGTCAGATTTGGTTTGCTTGTATTGATGCAAATGGATTTATTTCATTATAACTTTAGCACTGCCATGCTATTTTAACAAACTCAAAAATAAGTTTGATTCGATAACCCGTTTATCCATAGAACAGTCTGTAGCGACAATACGGTGTTATTCCCTCTGCCAAGTCTGCGAAGACCCATCAATCAGCCTCATTGAGACAGTTCAAAGAGCAATCCCTACTTGTTTTCGTGTGCATTGAACAAATTCACCCCAAAAACCCTGGTCTTAACATAGAATCCATCCCTCTTCAGACAAAATGCCTCCATCTTGTTTACCCTGTTAACAATATCCATATGCAACTTCGTTTTTAACCCAAATCCCAAGGGTTTTCATCACAGCGCCCGCGCTTACGCAATATTTTCTATTTTCAACTTCTTTATGACTGAATTTACAAAAAAAAACTTCTAACGACTGCGCCCTGTTGAACTTTCTCGTATCAATTACATCATTGTTTTTTTACCAAAAGGAAGCTAATGGCGAATCCGGATATGTTCAGTCTTTACGATTCTCAAGGGCATGATTAGAGCGGTTGAAAATCTGCTGCTTCACCACATTAGTAAAAGTGTGACGATGGTCTTCCCGAATTGTAAAAAAGTTACAATGTGTATGTAGGGAACCCCCAGACGTGGTGGCCGTCGCCGTCGGCGATGAAAAAGACCGATTATCGGTGGCCGTAGCTTGGTCGGGGTGGGAGTATAAAACTTCCGGCTTTGTCACGGCCTTTTTTAGGGATGCTTCATGAGCATTCACATTGAAGCGTAATGTTATTTAAAAGGCTACTTTTGGGCATTTTTATATGTTTGGATGCGTGTTGGGAGCTTTATCAATCGTAAAAATCGCTTTACAGTAATATTCATACTTATCTTTAACATTTCTGGCACTTTAGGCTTGTTGAATGTCCGCAAGAATCTGAAAAGTGTCAAGCAAGCAAAAACCGGAAGTGATATCTTGAAAAAGTGCCAAAAATGAAAGTGTCACTTCTCGTTTATGTAAGCCTGAAGCAGGCAAGTGGCTATTTTTACAGACTTATGTTAGAATTCAAAAATTTTGAACTGTGGTGTTTTTGCCGCAAGCAAATCGCACTCTCAGACACCACTCCAAAGTCGTTTAGCGCTTCAGACATTAGAAAGCTTATGTAAAACCATGTTTAACTGTTTCGGTTCAAACTACATCTTTCACATTGTTGCCTTTCTCAGAGGTCAAAGTCAACCCCGAATCTTGCTCGATTCCCCATTGCCGAATCCAACCCACATAAGTACCCCCACTATTTGAACCTTTTTCAAATACCCGCGCTCCAAATGACATAACTGTAGCCTCCCGGGACCAATTTTTGCTGCACAAAAACAGCAACTCCTCTTTGTGCTTCGGCGACTTTTTCGGGACTCACACTCCCGGATTCACAAACTGCCACTACAGACACATGGAGTGCCATAGACAGATGAAAGGGCTGTGTCGTGCCAGTCCTCACACGTCTAAAGGGCAACATTTAAGTTTATGTTAATCCTTACAATGCCGTGGGTTGCCCGAAATTCCGAAACATTGTGAACGAATGTTCGCCGAATTAAACGCGTTTTACGTGATAAAAAGGGCATTGTGAATTGAAACGGGCCAACAATAAAACGTCGGAAAAGTTTATTTAACCAATTTTGATGACAAAAAGGTGGGGTTTGCGTTCGAGCGTGAAATAGCGGAAGTACTTTTTGCTTTTTGTACGTGGAAGTTTTGACATTTATTGTTTGCGTGTGCTGGGACGAGTATTGTATTCAAAAATGGAGCGCGGTGGGGAGGCCTTTGTAAATAGTAATTATGTTTTACGTGCTGTTATCAGGTTTTTGGAAAATATTTTCAACACTTTTGCTTCAAATTTTGATCAATATGTTATTTCTATGATGATGTTTGACGCTTTTTGAGTTGTTAAAAAGGTGTTCTAAGAAAATTTGCTCTCTTTTGATACAGAGTAAACTGCTTAGGAAGCCTTTCATGACTTTCTTCATTTACTTTGAATATTTTTGGTTCTCTTTTCTCAAAATAAGTTCTTTCTTTGTATGATCACGTACTTTTATCTGGTTTGCATTGCAGTATGTGAAATGAAGCCTCTATTACAGCATAAAAACAAACGCAAAAAGCGGAAATTTATAATTTTGGCTACTAATTTTCTTCATTTATATTTTACTATGTTCACATCACTGCATTTCACAAAAACAAGCAAGATTAAAGCCCTGGGCCTCGAAGCATGTCGTTTTCATAACTGCAGTGACAAGCCTAGACTAACATGTATGCTTTTCCTCAATGTGCATATTTGCGTGGGTATTCGCTTCCATTTCCATGGCAAACTTGGCACATCCTTTCAACCCCGCAGGGCCAAAGTTTATTCTATGAAGTGGTTTTGACACTTTTGCGTCTCAAACTGGTCTTCATTTCATAAAGTTGACATTGGTTATTGACAGTTTTTTCACAACCATCTGTCTAACACATAAAGTTTAATGTTAAACTACATGTTTTGATAAAGCTTTGAATTGTCACGTGATGAACCCTACCTCAAGAGTCGATTCTACAGTATGTATAGTGCCACAATTTTAGCAATGACAAACAACCTGTACGACCCTTTTCGTCCAATGACATCCAAACATGTAACTAAAACGCCTGATTTTCATTTAGCAATTACAGCGGTAGGCTTACTGTAGTTCGTTACTTTCCTAATACTCCGATTTCAGCCACCCGACGCATATCCCGCCACGTTTCAACTCTTCTCACTCACAATCATTATTATATTGGCAGGATTCTTACTCTTGTTCTATGCGATTCATACACTATACAAAGAGCTGTGCCAGAAATCACGATTCCAACAAAATCAATTTCAAGGAAAAGAGAACCTCTGTGAAAGTCAAACTGACGAGTCGGACGTTTCGTTGTTTGACGAAGAATCATCAGATGATGAAATTAATGACAACTACAAACCTGCAAAGCAACCTACTTTTTATGGAGCTATTGTATGATTATATGTTGCAATTCACTGTGAAGTTTGTTAAAAGTGCCTTTGCTTTGGTATTCTAGTGTTTGAAAACAAGTTATTCAGCCTAAAACGGGACTATGTGTAAACTACAAAACTTTAGTAGCTTCGTAGGTGTGTTTAACGGTATCTTAGGTCAATTGTGTTTCGGTAAATGTGCCAGTCTAATAAAATGTTACGCTTAAAATCTGATGTTTAAATGACTACTTCAAAGTTTATTAATAGCTTAAGCTAATTGAATTAACAAAGATACTAGAATATGCAAAACTTTTCAAGATAATATAATAAAAGCAACAACGTTTGATTTTGGTTTCATCAATTTGACATTCTTGTTAATCAGCTTCAGTATTGCGGGATCGGGAAGCCTTTGGTCTTCATCCATTCATCGTCAATGAACTTGGTCCTGAAAATGTTGTGATTAGTTCAGAGTCTATTTCCAGTTTGAAAAAGCAGCCAACTTACATGTAATTCCGGATGCTATCAGGCAGAATGACGACAACTCGCTTGTCCTTCGGCAAGCCTTTAGCGACTTGGAGCGCAGCCCAAACATTGGCTCCAGATGAACCGCCACAGAGGATGCCTTCTTCGCGAATGAGTCGTCGGGCAGTGTGGAACGAATCGGCATCGGTCGTTTTGACCCATTGAGTGATAATGCCGCGATCAAGTGCCGCTGGGATAAAATCGTAGCCGGTGCCTTCGACTTCGTAGGGCGAAGTTTTGCGATTTGAGGGGTCAGCAAGGATCGAGCCGACGGGATCGACGCCGACAACATTGCAGGTCGGCACGCGTTCAAGAATCTTCTTGCCAATGCCTGTGACCGAGCCACCCGTACCGGCACCAACAACGACGTAGTCAAGCTTTTCATCGGTTGCCCAGAGGATCTCCTCGGCAGTGTTTTCGTAGTGGGCCAACGGGTTGCCGTCATTGCGGTACTGATCCAGAATAATAGAATCCGGAATCTCTTTGGAAAGACGTAGAGCTACGCCCATGTGGGATTCTGGGTCATTGTAGGCATGATGGTTTTCGGTGCGGACAATCTGGGCACCAAGGGCACGCAAGGCGACTTCCTTTTCCTTGGACATCTTTTTCGGCATCACAATGACGCACTTGTAACCCCGAACGGCACAGATAAGGGCCAAGCCGAGACCAGTGTTTCCGGATGTAGGCTCGATGACGGTCATACCTGGTTTGAGGGCACCAGCGGCTTCAGCCAGTTGGACCATCTTGAGAGCTATTCTGTCCTTGATGGAGCCGCCAGCGGAGAAGTACTCGCATTTGACCACTGAAAATATAAATTTAGACTTCAGTAAGATGTATAGATGAAAGACTTACAAACTTCACACTCGACACCGAAGCTCTTCGGCAACTTATTCAAACGAACCATCGGGGTATGTCCGATCGCTTCAAGAATGGTGTCCAACACCAATGAACGCAGTGGCGTAAAATCCCTTGGAACTCCAGGGACGAATTGAGCTTGCTGATAGTCAAAGGTGCCTTGTGCTTCTGGGTCGTAGTTGTCAAAGATGGATTGCTTGTTTGATTCGCTGAAATCAAATTTACTTTCATTTTTGATGGTTAAATTTTGCAAGACGTACGGTGATACGGTAATTTCTTCCGTTTTGTAATCTTCCTCAGTTCCGAAGCCCTTCTCGATCATCCAGTCATCGGTCAAGAACTTAGTCAAATAATTGCGAACGCCATCGGGCAAGATGACAACGCACTTCTGGCCCTTCTTCAACTCCTTGGCATTTCTCATGGCGCCAACCATATTGGCACCTGCACTGCCTCCGGAAAGAATTCCTTCTTCACGGTTAATACGTCGTGCCATGGGGAAGGTCTCCTTATCGGGTACGGTCTCCCATTTGTCGATCAAATCCATATCCAACACAGTCGGGATGAAATCGTAACCAATTCCTTCAACCTCGAAATGGTGGCTGTTACCGCCCGAAATGACGGAACCTTCGGGGTCGACGCCAATTATCTTAGTTCCAGCTGGCTTGAATCGCTTCGCAATGCCGGAGATGGTGCCACCGGTGCCGACGCCAGCGACAATCATATCAGGAGCGCCACCAAGGGCGACTTCAATTTCGGCGGCAGTGGATTCGTAGTGGGTCAGAGGGTTTCCACAGTTGAGATATTGATCGAGAATGACGGTGTTCTTTGGGTCTTTGGCATGAAGGGCAAAGGCCTTTCCGATGTGGGATTCAGCACTGTCAAATTTGGCGTCATCGGGCGTGCGGACGATATCGGCGCCGAGCGCTTTCAAAGTGATGATCTTTTCCTGGGACATCTTTTCGGGCAGCACAATCGTGCACTTGTAGCCCTTTACAGCAGCGACCAATGCGAGACCAATGCCAGTGTTACCAGAAGTCGGCTCAATGATGGTCATGCCTGGCTTCAGACGGCCAGTCGCTTCGGCGAGTTCGACCATTCGGACGGCGATGCGATCTTTGACGGAGCCGCCGGAGTTGAAGAATTCAACTTTTCCGTCTTAAAATAAACTGTGAGGTAAGATTTTTATGTCAATCAGAAACTTACAAACATCAGCTTCAATGCCATAACTTTGCGGAATTCGATTTAACTTGACAAGTGGGGTACCGCCAATGGCTTCCAGGACGGTGTCAAGAATTTTCTTGTCTTTGGCCCTAAAACTTCTAATGATGAAAACTCTTTAGGGCCAATAAACTTACGAATATGGCAAGAATTTGTGCAGACCCCAATGGTCTTCGATGCCATTTTCGTGCCAGACGCATTCGCTTTTCGCCCGTTCATCATAAGGCTTGTATTCCTCGGCAGTGTCGTCAGTTGTATCTGGATGCGGGGACATGATTCTGATGGGCTTTATTAAGAGGCCTAAAATTTACAATCACATTTCATACTTCAGCTGTCGTAGTTACGTTTACACTATTTACTTCACGTCAAAATTACAAAACCACATTTTAAAAGTATTCTAAATGTAATTCAGGGGTACTTAACCGATTAAATACACAACTTAAGATCGCCCGCTTGCGAAAACACCAATTCCCAGGCTCCGCGAAGGAACAATAACAAAAAAGACGACTGGCATACGTGCAAAATAAAAAAAAGGGAGGAAGACATTGACCAAGTACTTTTGACTCATCGCATTGCGACACAGCACTTGCCAACGGTGTAACGAAAACACACGTGGACAAAATGGACGATGGAACAGATTTCACCGATCGAAAAGCAGTTCAAAAGTGAAAAATTTGACACTTGGTTTGCTGGAACTTACAACATTTACAAAAAAAGGTTAGAATTTGCACCAGGTGATCGTGGTTTGACTTTTTTGCAATGGTGGTTGAAAACTGAACGGTTTGTGATTCTTTGAGGTCAACGGTATAATAGATCACCACAGATTATCGAGGGACGAATAGAAAATGTGCAAAGGTCATGTCGGAAATGACTGATGTGCTTTTCGAAAAGTAGACAGCGCAAATAGTGAAAAAAATGTTCTTTTGTCCAGGAAAAGGGAATCATAGGAACGCGGTTTTTTGAAAAAGGTAACGACGTGGAATTTATGAAACTGATGGTGGCCTTGGAATTGAGGGAATCAATTTGGTAGAAAGGTGGGCATGTTGGGTCAGCTGGAATTAACCATGGCGGTTTAGATGCACGGTTATAAAACATCAAAATTAAACTTGAAGTTTTGAAATAAAGTGATAGATAGTAAGCATGAAGTATCCCAAAAAGTACCCAAAAGTATGCTCAACTTTATAACACATCACTTTTTTAGATAATCAATCAGTTGTCTGTTCAGCAGTGTAATAGGCCAGCAAGACGCAGGACAAAGATCAAACATGCAGTGTAGTACGCAGCCAATTTGGCAGCCTAAAGGTCGTAGAAAGAAACGAATGATGTATTACTTCGGTATCATTAGTCTTATTGAACGAACCTATAGGCCTCTTATCGTGGCCGCAATAAAACCAGAAAAGACCTTGCGCAAGGACAATCTTCCCATGCTACGCATAATTTAGAGGTGTACTTTTATGGTGCTTGGCAACCCGGCGCGCACCATGGAAGCATGCAAAACCATGTCTAGCCAGTCGGGAATAATGTTTTGACTAATGTCGCATTCGTTTAAATATGGAAAAGTAAAACGGACACATTCCGTAAGGAATTTAAATTGACATTTAAAAAATTTAATTCAAAACCGAAACCCGAAAATACAAGACAGACTGGTGGAATTCCGGCGGCTAAGTCTACAAAGGCACCAAACGGCGGCAGAGATCACATCGGGTTTAGAAATAGAAAAAGGCCAAATGTCAACAACAAATGTCTAAAACTGAAGGTAGAATTTTGTGCAATGTTTTTAAGCCGGACTGATGGAAACGATGGCTGCACCGCCGACAGGTGGTGGGCACTAAGCCGCTTTGATAGGCGGCCGAATTGACCAAAGGTTACAGCAGCAAGACCCCCGCAATTGCAATTGCGATTGTTAAAACCGCCATGAAGGCAATATAGCACGCATGTATACATAGACTGGGGGTCGGGCTCGCTCTTGACGTCGATTAAATCAGTTTTTGGTCTAATCTTGTGTTCCATCTTCGCACAGGGAAGCAGTTTGCACTTGGAATGTCAATGCGCAGATAATGGGCTGATTTATTCACAGTGGTAAAGGTAATTTATAGTACGGGTAATTGATCAAAAATCATTATTTCCTATTTGCCAGCAGAACTAAAAGGACCGCGACGAGGATGTCGATGATGAGGGCAATGAGGTAGAAACCGCACATGAATCGGAAGAAGATCCAGAACATTGGCCTAAAAGCAGCATTTTGCTTGAATTGAACAGTATTAAATTTCAAAAAGTTGGTTATTTACCGTGATTCAGTATCGCCACTAAACAAACACCTCCAGAAACCAGGTTCAGGATCCTTTTGCCGGATAGTTGGGGGCAGAAGTTCAGTATTGCCTGATGCCGTCCTCGGAGGGCTTAGGGACTGGGTTGAGTCTTCGAGGTTGGCGAGGTCTGTCACCTCATTGGCACTTTCCGCGGTGCAGTTGATGACAGGCTGCTTGTTGGCACCTCCTCGACGAACTGTATTGTCTCCGGGCTGAAAATGCATCCACAATTAGGCCCTAAAAAGTTTGTTACAAACCTCAGCCCCCGTTCTCGTCCATGAAGCCCCAGTTTCCCCAGTCTGACTCATCCCCGTTTGATTCGGAGTCTTCGCTGGTTGTTTTCCACCCGGAGGAGGCCCCATCTTCGACGCTGATTGCACGAGTTCCATCTTTGTTTTCGGCATATCTTTCGTTTCAGTGGTCTGCGACTTCCTTTCAGTACGCTGACTCGACGCATGCAAGTCGACGACGGCCCCAGATTCTTGGGGTTGTGTCTTTGGTTGCTCTTTTGGGGGTTCCTTCTTCGGAGGGGGTGGCGGCGGCGGTGGTGGAGGAGGTGGCGGAGGAGGTGGAGGAGGAGGTGGTGGCGGTGGCGGTGGTGGTACCTTCTTCTTAGCATGAGTATCCTGCGTCATCTTCGTTTCTTCCGACGTCAAGTTTCCAAAGTTATCGAAATCACGTGCAGCTGTTTTCTGTTCAATCGACTTTTCGCCGGTTTCATCCTAAAATCACGTACTTTTGATGCCATAAATCCAAGATAGTCAAAAACCAACCGGAACTTTCTGTGCCAGTTCCCTACTCGGTGGCAACTTCGCCCTCTTAATCATATCCTTGCTGTTTTTAAAGTTTTCCTTACTATTCTGAGCTGGAGGTCGAGTAGGAGTGGTGGCATCATCCTTTCCAGCTGAAGCCCTTCCAGAATAATTCACATTAATATCGAAGTCGGAGAAGCAGATGAACCTTTTCCAAGCACAGTAGATTGTCGATACATAGACCATTGTTTCCCTGAAAAAGCTTGTCAATCTTAAAAAAATCCAAGTCCAAACTCACAGAATAACAAGAAGTATGACAACCAATGGAGTGAGCACAAATTTCATAAACTTTGGACTTCCAATGCCGAACCCAGCCGAGGCAACTTTTGGCTCCTCTTCATCTTTTTCTTCCTCTTCCTCCTCAGATTCTTCCGCTTCAACCGTGACAGGCTGCGATTTCGTGGTCTTCGGCGCTTCAGTGGTCGTCGTGGTTGTTGTAGTTGGGACATTTTCAAATTCGAATGCCGGTTCTTTCACAATTTCTTGATCCCCCTAAAATTTGACACTTTTTTGGAACCAGCTAAGTATGAATCCTTACCAGCTGGAATGTAAATTGACACGAATCCGTCGTGTGAACAACGGCCAAATCCAAAAACTCATCAAAAGTTACAGGATCAGTTCGTTTCGCACCGGGCTCAAACTGAATAATACGCCCTCCTCCATAATAACCAATCCCATGCTCCTGAAAGTTAATAAAATACAAAAAATTATACAGTAACTCCTTTACTTTTTGATTATACTCCATATCAATGGACTGCAGGTTGTACCATTGACCTTTATATTTATGTTTATATTCTAAGATATCCTTGAGTTTAACTCTGACAGATTGTGACCACTGAGATTCGACTGAAGTTTATAAAATAAAATAATGTATATAAAATAGGCAAAAAAAGTCATACTTGGCCTCGAATCGGGTAGCATCTTATACAAGGGATCTAAATGGTAGATACTTGGCATTTGAAATAACGGTCGGAGGGCATTCCAAGTTATACAAACGTGGAAATAATCTTTAGGACAAACGCCACTTTGATACGGTTTATCAACCCCAGCTTTGTAGCAAAGGCATGTTTGTCTGCAATGTAATTTTGGGATAAGTAAATACTTCGAGAAAGAAGTTACCCAAAATCAGCAATACAGTTTGGCAAATCACGAACAATCATAATAAATGAAGCAGGTTTATTCCTGAACAGTTTGAATGTGTACGTTTCCTTGAATTTATCGGGCGCCTCCAGGAAATGGGTGTAATGCATCGACTTGGCGACATCTTTTCCATGGCAGATGTGAATCCATGTTAAGATTATGATGGAAATTGTTAGAAAGATCGCAGTTGGAGCATGTTGAAGGTTCATGAAAACGGTATTCCAGGGACCTCACCGCCTGGAGGCCTGGGTTTGATAGGACAGGATGGAGAAATGGTTTGTGGCTATTTCGGTCTTGGAATTTAATTTGCATTTTTATAAATCTTGAAAAATTTAGACATTTAACACGGATCTTTTCAACATTTTCCAATGACCATGCAAATAATGAACATTGTACTCGAATCCTACGCAATACTTCCGCCACCAATATAAATTTAACCCCATAAACACCTTTTCTACGCATTTGTTTCTAATTTAAGGTCGTCATTGTGCACAAAAATACATTAATCTGCTACACATAGTTATTCTAAGGTTTCCCACATTCACAAACCCGTTAAACAGGTGTATTTAATAATGAACAACAACTCGAATTTGGGTTTAACACATCTGTATCTGTTAATGTTCAAGTGGGCCCTCCTTTTTCGCCATTGAAAATACATCACCCCCCAAATACCACTATTTGAAGTTTCCCTTCCACCCTTTTTGATATAAATTACCCCCACCGTTTCCCATGTTATTCCGTATACACTTATCTCGCACTAAATGTTATATTACGTCGTCTTTTTATATATTCATGGAGTTGTTTGTCGTCAAGGCTATGCCTCCAAAGCGCATCTCCCCCCAACTATGTAAAGCATAGACACCGAATTCATAATTGATGGCCGTTCGCTAATGACATGGAGACTGTCGTCGTTTAATTTGTTTCAATGCCCTCTTTGACGTGCATCTATGGCTTTTTTGAACTTGGTATTGCATGCAAGGAAAAAGTTAGGAAAGACTGTCTGGTAAATACTCGAGTGGCATAGTCAGTTGACAGTTGATGGTTTAGCATTGGCGGGTGTTCTGTCATTAATTCTAAACGACTTTCACGGACTTTTTTGCAGGAATAATTATCGTAAAGGTGCACAGCATGTTTTTCACGCCTTTTGATGTTTACAATTTTTGAAGGTTGGAACTGGTCAGCTGACATCGAAGGTTTGTAGGACGATTTTTTCGACTTTTTTCGATGTTGAAAAAGACATCATTATCCGATGTTGTACGACCTCTTTTTTGGCCGACGGATATACATTTGTTGATAAATAGCGTGTCCACGAATCGCCCGTCCAGATTTCTGGAACCCATAAATGGCCGTAACGTCATCTATGATCAATTTTACTGTCGAAAGTGCCTTCATCGAACGGAGCCATGCCATTAATCGGCGAAAAATAGGCTGTGGTCAGCTCAACTTTGGTTTTTGACGGAAAACATTTATTTGATTACGACTTTTCGGAACTCCCACCAACCCTATTAGGTTATTTTTGGGTCATCTGATGCCACCACAATGAGATTTGAGCTTCCTGTTATTAAGTTTGTATCAGCTTTGGGTACTTTCTGTCCAATGCCCCCCAGAACGCATGATCTTATCCGTGCCAATGTCGTCGCTTTAGTCTTAAACATTTATATCCAAGATTTCCAGCTCATTTCCATCCATGCCCTTCACGCCCTGCCCTGTTCTCTGTCTCTATTAGCTCTTCCCTTTTTGCATTTTGCACTCTCTTCAAAACACTGTTAGTCAACCATGACATCACGCCACGCCAAGCTTTTAAGCCAGCTCTATTTAAAACATATTTTTTTCCTCCTTATTATGAAGCCCACCCTCCCAAGTCACTCGACAAAAATAGCATTGTCATGAGTACTTCCGTGACTTTCAAGAAAAACAACATAAATCACATTTAACTTCTTCAAATGCCAGTTTATTACCGTCACTCCGCCAAAGTCCGCGAATCCACATCCCATCGACGGAAGCATAACCGGATTTTCGGGGTCAGTCCGACTCAAGTTGAAGGAACTAAACTTTCAAAACGTCTCCAAAGTGCCATTAACTCGTCTCCTTTCAAGTGCATCAGCATGCCATAAGTATGTTTATGCCACTTTTTGCATCCACATCACAAGCTTCAAAATTGCAAGCCTGATTTTCAGCGAAAAGAACTTACATTTTAGACTTTCATTCAGTAAACTTCCATCATCAATTTTTAACAACAGTAACGTTTTAACTTTGCATGATGCACGATTTTAGGAGTCGCAAAGAGGAAGGAATGCGACATTTAAAAGAAAGTAAAATGTGTTCTACAAACCGTTTTTGCCGTCTGGACTGGGATTGGGTTTGGAAAATATGTAAAGTCACTGGATAATTCAGTGATGTTATCTTGGGCGGAAACCATATACGGAAATGCATAAACATGCGTTCAATTGGTAGACCAGGGTAAGAATGGCCAAAATTAACATTTTTTAAAACCGGTTTGGTATTTTTAGTTTTGTAAGATTAAAATTAATCATGCATTAGATGCAGATGTAAGACCAACATACATTGGCATCGTGACCTTGGTTTAGCCGTGAACTTTGCCCTTTTCTCTGTTTAAAATGTAATCCAAGCTGTAAACTGTCAGTAAACATCATAAGATTCTTTGTGTTTTCATCAGTCTAAAATTTATTGCCATCCTGATTCACCATTTCCGTAAAACTTGATACGTTAAGCCATTTGGCCGCCCTGTGAAAACCGAAAAAGCGGCATGCCTATCAAGGGCGTATTTAGGGGGGGGGTTCTGGGGGCAGTGCCCCCCCCATATCCCGGATCCGTCAAAAAGAGGGGTAAGGGGGGACCAAAGGGATTTTGCGGTTTTTCACGATTTTGGCAAAAAATTTTCCATTGGTACCCCCTTTGGACTTTTCAAAAATCGCTCCAAAAAATTTTCCGGAAAAATCCCTTTGGTCCCCCCTTACCTTTTTTTCCGGGTGCCCCCCCATAAAAAATTTTTCTAAATACGCCCTTGTAAAGGAATGACAGTAAACTCCCACGAAGCGCGCAAAATCCAAACAACCCCATGCATGGCATACTATAAAAACAGTTTTCCATCCGCGTACAATGCCGAAACAGTGAACTTTGATATAGTCATGTTTTACAGAGATCAAACAGCCTTAATAGGCGGTTGATGTATACAAACTATGAGACCGTCCAAGAATCACGGTGAAACATTACCAAAGTACTGTGTTTGTAAAGGTGGAATTTCGGTTATTTTCGGTTTTCAGACTTGATGGACCAGATGTGTGGAATTAGAATAGATAATATATATTAGGGACTTTACGACGGATATGAATGAGCTTATTAATCTCAGTAATTCGTAATTTGTGTCGTTTAAAATTACGGTGACGCAGTTGTTAAGTTTACAAGAGGCGTTTCAGTGGGCGGTGACGGTTGAAAAAGTTGCAAAAAGTTTAGTCTGAAGGAAGACGAGAAGGGTTTCGTTGAGTAATGGAGTACAATTTGAGACAATAAATGAACGCACGGTGAAATAGTATTGGTAACAATGTAAATTGTTGTGTTTAAATCGTTTTGAAACATTAAAACAACAAAAAGTTTAAATTTTGGCGAACTCCGTCCGTTAATTCGGGTCTAAATGTCATACAAAAACTTCAATTTCACACGTCACAAAAAATCGAAACCACTTTGACCTAACTTTAAAAAATGCGCTAAAATAACAAGCTTTTCAACTCTATTTTTACTCTCGTTAATCCAATTTATTTTTTATTGCTGAACTTTACAAAAGTCATCCAATAAAATTACCACTAACAATCACGAACCAAAAAAAACAACATCAACCATTCGTGTTCGTTGGCGGACCATTCACCAAAACTTTCTCCATATTTTTCAACTTCGCAAATCTCCGGACAAACCGATAACATCTGTCTCTGAACGGTTTTGTCAAAAACAAAAATACAAAAGCGTTGCAAGGTGCCACCCATGCTAATGCCATAATGAATACCATGTATGGTATCATTGATAGTTTTGTATTAATTAGGGCGTACGGGACAAACAGCAAGGTATTGCCGTTGACGTTAATGGCACCATTGTGGTGTAAATGGCGACGCGGATGAGCTGTCGTTGAACACTTTCCATCTGGATGTTTGTCATGTGTTTATGTTCGAAAGTTGCAATATACAATTATAGTATAAGCTGTATGAACGAAGACCAGGATAAAGCGGATAAGCATAGAAGATATCCGCTTTACCTGAAGACCAAGGGGCTCGACGATTGACTTAATGGAAGCCGAAGAAGAAACACTCACTGGCAAAAAGTTAGCAACCATGAGTTGTTGCAACAAAAAAAAGTTCAACAATGCCGCCTATAGCAAGATAAGTTGATATTGAGTAAGTTTATCAACTATTGTTGTGAAATTACAGAAGAAAGGTGCACCCGGAGCTTTGTCTGCTTTTACCAAGCTTCCCCGCAAAACCCAAGCTGTAACCAAACACTCATCCCTTGTATCCGAAGCCTCAAAACGTGTCTCCAACTAGTGATCCGCTGTGCTCGAATGCCCCCTTATCGTTGTTTTTACGCAAACTTTCATAACCAATACTTACTAATTGTTAATTGTACTTTGTATTGCCTTCTGAGTTCTTTTACATGTATTATATCGTACTGTTAATGTAAACAGCGTCATACGGTGGCGTAATAAATGAAATAAAATGGAAAAAAGTGCAGATGTAGCAGGTGTAATCCGGAATCGGTCCGACCATCGGCTATTGTCACAAGTGTTACATTTGGTTTGAAAAAAACATCTGCATTCTTCCCTCAAAGGTCACACGTCTCCAAGATTGGGAAAAGTTAGGCTAAAGTTGTGAAAAAAAACGGTCTGTACTTGTGTCTGAATTTGAATTCTAACTGCATTTTGTATACTTTCCAATGCTATTTTTTATCTTTTGCAATTGGATCCAACTTTTATCTCACAATTTTGCAAAAGTACATTAAATGAAAAATAACAATCAAAAAACAAAAAATAAGACTAACTACTTGATTTCGTTGCCGGTCCATTAACCAAAACAATTCTCCTCATACTTTTCAGCCTAAAAACTCGCTGAATAAACCCACAACAAATTTCCCTATACGGTTATATCAAAAACAAAAACACAAACGCGTTGCAAGGTGCCACCCATGCCAAAGCCACCGTAATGAATACAGAGTATGGCATCATTGAAATTTTGGTGTTAACTAGTGCGTACGGGATAAATAAAATAGGTATCGCCGTTGACGTGAATGGCACAACTAACGTGTAAATCGCTACACGGACAAGTTGCCGCTGGACACTATCCATTTGGATATTCGTTTTGTTCGCACGAATAAACAAATAAGTACGAACATTGCAATAAACCGTTACAATGTATGCAGTCATACCGAAGCCCACCATCATCGCAATGTTGATCCAAACAGCCGGCTGTTTGTAGTAGGGTCGTGATAGGCCGGCGATCCAGACGACACCGTTTTCATCGCTGATGTCTACTAAAGCATTGGCAAGACCAAAGTATTCGTAGTTTTGGTAGTAGAAAATGTAATAATACAACAAACAGTAAACGACTACAATGGATGAAACGATAAAAAAGAAACATAATTGACGTTTTAGAGATACATCTTTATTATGCACGATGACGCTGTATTGGTAGATGAATCCGATGGGCGTGTTCATGATGGATAGGCCAATGGCAAAGATCCAGGTGTCAAACGCGATGAATCTCCAAGGTTGGGGGAGGTTGTGCAAGACGCCGTTCATGATGAAGTATTCGTATCCGTATTCGATTATTTTTATCTGAAAAATGGAACTCACTTCAAAAATTGCGAACCGAAATTTTAAATTAAAAAAGTTTTCTGTATGAACGCAGTGATCAACATACAGGTTTCGTCAAAAAGTTAGTAACCAACAAAAAAAAGTTTAACAAAACTGGCTGAAGCAAAATCCGTCGATACTGTGTAAGTTTGTCCACTTTTGTCGTAAAAATACAAAAAAAAAGAATGGCATACAGTATCACACCAAGAATAAACGTAATATTTTCATTTATTGTGTGCAAATCGTAGAGATTAACCATTTTTATGACTAACTTGAATGTGTCGACCGATTTAGACTGCTAGAGCAACAAAACTAACGAATAACCACTGCGAACGTTCTTAAATATATGGTATAATACCGCAAAAGCAGGTGTAGTTCAAATGCATCAGGACAGCTAGTCACCGTCAGTAGTTTTTTTATCACAAAAGTTGACCATTACGTTTTCAAAACACCTGCATTATTCACTGTGTAACTATGTGGTTCCAAGTAAGGAACCCATTTGGAAATTAGTAAAAACATCTGCTTTCGTTTCAGATTATGACTACCATTAGATTGCAAAACCTGTTGTGCGTCGTTTGGCCAAACTTAAACTTACCAATTTTAAAATGATAAAAGATGAAGCACGGTTGAAAATGTAACTTAATCCGATTTCAAGGTGTTAGTGCGCGATACTTTATTGTCCCAAACAGCTTCTTTACAAAAAAGTGGCTCAAACCGAGGTGAGCGCTTCCGCGTTGTTCACGCAGACCGTCATTTATTAGGTATTCTTTTTTGCCAATCGAAAACGACAACCTATCCAATCTTGTGTTTGATTACATTAATCTTATAAAGTTTTTATTTCCTAACATTGTAAAAGTACACCAAATCAAAAAAAATTCTAACTATTAGTGTTTGTTGGTGGCCCATTAACCGAAACTTTCTTCTTAGTTTTCACCTTCACAAATAGTTGGATAAACTTACTACATACGTCCTTATATGGTTTTATCAAAACCAAAAATACAAATGCGTTTAATGGCGCTACCCATGCTAATGCCACCGTACCCCGTTTTGAACAGGTTTTTTAGCGTTTTATATCTCTAGATCCGTAGCCAAAAAAACTCCAAATCCACTTTTACCTAAAATGCATTTCCTTGTACTATCTTTTATTCATAGCACTTCAAGAATACAAAAAGTACATGTTTTGGCAACAATGAAGTATTTAATACAAGTCACCTAACAAGGGAG
>KB455335.1:1671-11870 GCA_000341325.1 Panagrellus redivivus | reverse complement strand
CAGCCAGGGGCAAACCGAATAGAAGGCTTTTGTAGAGTTAGTTATCTCTACCCAGATAGAATAGTGAATCAGGAGTAGGTTAACTCCATTCATGGCTTTTTCTGGCTAACATCCCTGGAGTTAGTTGTCTCTAACCAGGTAGCGGGCGAGGGCTGGCCCAATGGAGTTAGTTCGCTCTAACTAGAGGGGCAGTGGGCGTCGGCTCTTGAAGTCTGTTAACTTCAACACCTGCTGGCTGGCATCCATGAAGTTAGTTATCTCCAACTAGTTAGCCACAGTTAGTTCGCTCTAACAAGATGACCAGTGAGGGACGGCACCCTCGCAGTACACCCTTGGAGTTAGTTAGCTCTAGAAGTCAGGTAACTTCAAGTAGATAGTATACGGCCACCCTGGAGATAGTTAACTTCAGGGGCAGTTAACCAACCAGGGGCACTGATGGCTGATGGCACCTTGGAGTTAGTTAGCTCCAACCAGGTAGTTGAAGTTAGTTAGCTCCAACCAGGTAGTTGAAGTCAGTTAGCTCCAACCAGGTGACTATTGGGGGGGCTGACACCGTTGGAGTTAGTTAGCTCTAACTAGAGGGGTAATGGGAGTTGACTTCGTTAGAGTTAGTTGGCTCAAGGCGAATCCGAAGAACCCCACTGGAGTGAACTAACTCCAACGGCGCCGAATTACGCTCCGATGTGTCTGCCTGCAAAGGGTGCGCGCAAGGAAGTATGGCTGGTGCGTACGCACACGACCGCATGTTCGGCGGTGTGTCGATTATGGAGAGTGTCGCCCATCCATCTATTTGTTACCGGCAGTAACGTGACATGCTTGTCTACTTTACAGGTGTTCCATAAGACCAATGAAGTCAACCTGTATGGTTCTATGAATAGAACATCAAGCACAGAGAACGACGACTGTCAGTCGCTATCAAAAACAGAAGACATAATGGGAGGCTAGTCAGGATAAATAAACAATGACATCAGTTGAGCCGATGTTCTATGTTTTGCGGGGTTCCAAAGGTCGAAAAAGTGAACGATGGCAACCAAAAATCGATGGAAAAGGCACGTATAAAATATCGTCCATCGGGGTAAACAAGCCTTTGACGAAAAAACACGTGGATCTACTCATAACGAAGACTCAGAAATCACTAATGCGAGTTGACGTCGATAAAAGTAAAAACGGCGTAAACATCAACAAGGAACTCCTTGTTAGTACGGAAAAGTATATAGCTGAGATTTCTTAACAAAATCAACAGCATGTGGAATGTGTAAAACATTCCACAACAATTACGCATAGGCGATGAATAAGTAAAAATGCTTTATCAATAAAGGAAAAAATAACAAAGAGTGAAAGGTTCATTCACAATCGGAAGGCAAAAATTATTTACAAATTGGCTTAATAAACAATGGCACAATAGGCCACTTTTACATTATACAAAAGGCAAGGAGATTATCAAGTTACAAATTGAATTAAACAACCATAAGCCACCCGTGGCAATGGTGCTTTCCTTTGAACTGACTGACCAAAGGCAGGCGCGACATGCAGGGTATAATGTACAATCTGCTGGATAAGGTATCCGTAAAACGCAGGGATAACAACAAAAGGAATAACATTGGTGAATTGACAAGGGTGAAACAATGATTACGACAGTATTTCAATTTTACGTTTTTACGAGTATTGGTTTCGTGAAAGATTTATCGGCGGTACTTGTTACGATCATCCGCAAAGCCATCGGGGTTGAGCTGGCTTTTGACTCCTTGCAATACCATGTTGGTGAACTTCGCGATGGAAACCACAGGGCCACCGACGATCACTGGAGCTGCGCGGATGAGGCTCTTGACGTTGGTGTTGCCAGAATGGTTGCCGGCAGTGGCGTTCTTGATTGTCTTGGCAGTGCGAGACATATCCTGGAAAGATAATCGTTAAGCTAGATTAGACAAAATGTACAATAGTCAACTAACCCGATAGAACTCATTGCAAGCCATATCGACACCCTGGCGAAGATCAGCAGGCATGGCCGCACGTTCGGCAACTTCGCGACGAGTTCTTGGAGTGGCGGAGTACTCGGGCGAAATGACATCGTAGGTGAACTCGGCAATCGTCTGAAACAACATTATTACTACATTTCCAAACTACAGTAAAGATAGACTCACATGGAAGCCCGAGAACAGCCATTGAGTAGCGTCCACAGCAGCAACCGCAGCTGCAAGGCCAAAACTGCTAGCACCACGTTGGAATCCTTGGACGACGTGTCCATCTTCTCGGCGGAATTCAGTCAATGGCAGGTAGATCAAGTCTCGCATACCGGCTATCAAACCAGCAAATGGCGTCAGAGGGCCAAGGCTTACAACAACGCCTGGCAATTGTGTCTTCAGGCCTTCAACCCATTGCTCCATGGCATACCCGGCACACTTGGAATGACCAACAAGACCCGATTCGTTCGACAACTCATTTAGTATCAATTCGGCCTTGTTGCAGGTCACCACGCCCTGGGCAATGCCAAACATAGCACCCGATTTGTGGTTGACATCGACGCGTTTTCCGATGTAGTCGATCTTTATCTTGCAGGCCGGGGAGAAGGTGAATTCCCTGAAACCACATAATATTAGTTAAGAAACAATGAAGAAATAGAATAGCCAAACTCACTTGAAGAACGTTTTCGTGAGATTCGTACGACTGGTTCCACTGTAAGTCGAATGACGACGAACAAAGCCAACAGGAGCAGCAGATGAACAAGGCACGTCATCCATCGACAACTGACGGGTAAGGTCACTTGACAAGCCACCGAAATCAGCGTCCAGATCCGTATTCATAGCGTCTTGCAAAGCGCTTTCTTTCTGCAAAGCGCTGCTGGTGGTAAAGCTTCCGACTTCGATGTGTCCATCGGGAACACCAGGGATCTCGCACATTGGTGGTATGACTTCTTTGGCAGGTTCAGGCTCAGCGATTTCAGCAAGATTGGCACCGACATTGGTAAAGAAGTCGGCCAAGAACTCGTAGGTGTCTTGATCAACGTTCAATCGAATCGGCAACAGGCTGGTCTTCATCTTGCCTTCACGCTTCTGATCCTCAACAATGCGAAGGGACAACATTGGAGCGAATAGTCGTTGCGGTTGGCCTTCTTCTTTGAGTCGGAAGAACAACTTCTTGATGTCAGAAACAAGGCAGTGATCCAACAACTCAATGTTGTGTATGGTCAGGATCTTCAGAGATAAAATTTGTGCGAATGGGTCAAAGATTTGCATATTGAAGTTGATTTTGTTGATGTTCATTTCAACGCAGACAGTGTGATCTCGGAATGGACCTCCAATGGATCCATCGCGTTTGCATTCAGGTGATTCTCGTTCGGTCTCCCATTTGCTGTACGGCTTCGTCGGCTGACTTTCCCCAAAGTCGTTGCCACCGTAGAAGAAGATGTGGAGGGAGAAGTTTTTGACGCGGTGCATCACGATAGGGCTTGGATGACCTTCAGGAAGCTCAACCTCATCCTCCTCCTGGACATCTGGTACTGTCAAGTAGGAGTGACAGACTTCGTAGTCGTCGTCGAGGTAGCGCACTTGAGGGACTTTTGACTGAAACGAAAACGTCAATAAAAGAAACAGGAAAAAGACAAAACAAGCTTACAGTTGGATGGGTAATGCCACAACCCGGGATATCCTCAACCAACACGAATTCATCATCATTCGATCGATTTGAATCACTCGTCGTATCAAACTGATCACCGAATTCGTCGCAACTATCGTGACGTCGCATTGGCGGTCGTGGTGCCGGTGGGGGTACGTAGGCATCTTCCATGGCCGACGAAATGGTATCCAAAAGCTGACTTGTCAATGGGTTCTCAACCGTATCGGCTTCAGATGGCGCCGGTTCGACTTCCTTGCTACTGAACACAGCCGCATACTCGGACTTCATGAACTCGGTGAGCACCTTGTAGAACTCGAAAATGGTGTCATGGCACACCCACGCTCGCAGATCACCGTCGCGAAGCATCGTTTCAATGGTGGGGGCGGAGATGAATTGGCCGTCATCGTCATGAAGACCCGCAGAATATTGGAAATTGAACTTGAGGACTTCCAAGCCCAAAAACTTGACAAGCGACTTGAGGCCCTTCGGACGTGTATCTCCAAATCGGACGCCCTTCTTGCCTTCCTTGCCCAGGAACACAGCGGTTTCTTGCAGATAGCAGCGGAACTTGAACCCAGTCATACTCTGGACGATACTGCCGGAGAGATCACAGGTACCAATGGCGATTCGGAGCTGCATTGGATTCTCTGGGACGACATTTCGGTGATCATAGGCGAGAACAACGCTGCCAAGATGGAAATCAAGGTTGATGGTGACCACTGGCCATTCGTAGTTCGGAATCTCCTCATCCTTAACGTTGAAGAATTCACTCAACTGACCAGCCCAGAAGTGTGCAGGATCAGTGAAGGGGCGGAAGAAGACCGTCGTGTTCCGAGCGGCAATCGCAAGCCCGACATCCTTGAGGGTCTTGCCAGTCAGGGGATCGATGTGTGTATGGATCTTGACGGCAACGGAGAGGTTGTGGTCGTCGCGAGTCTTGCACAAGTCGGTGTTCCTCAACGGTTCGGCAAAGATGTCGGATTGGTGGCGACTGAGGAAATGACCAGTGACATCGGATGGGAAAGGCGCGACGCCAGGGAACAGATCTGGAAAAAGCAACATTACTAGCTGATCAAACTATAAATATCAACTTACTTCGATGCAATATCGTATTACGCTCGGCGGCAAAGAAGCAATACGCCAAATCAATATCGCCATGGAAGCCAAAGACGAAGAAGAACTTGACCAAGTCGAGTTCAATGCCAATCTGCGACTTGAACTCGTTCTCACCTTCGCCACCAACAGTTCCAAGCAACACTCGAGCACTGTCCACAGCCACGTCGAAGGAGAACTTGTGCGACTTCTTCGTTGAAATCAATGGCTCAGAGTTGTCTTCGTAGTCACGGTTGTCCAGCTCGTAGTCGTCATCGTCACTGTTCATTGCAAGGAATCTCAGCTCGCCTTGGGAATCGTTAGCAAGAGCGGCACTCGGCGCCGTGAAAACAGGCGATTTCAACGTGAAGAGAGCCAAATCACTAGCGAATCGGTTGTAGATCACTTCGAAGAACCGCTTGCTGGCCAGATGCAGATTCACAGAGGTTAAGAACAGCTCAAAATTGACATCGCTGTGATCGTGGCATGTACTGGCAAACTCCTTCAGCTCTTCGCGGTTTCCGGGAATCACAAGCTTGACACTGTCGAAGTAGTCGCTCTTCTTGGTGAATGGGCTGACGCTATCAGGCACCTTGCAGAAGCTACCCGAAATGGATTCGTTCATATCCAGAACACGATCAGTATCGATAAGGGACTTGTTTCGGAAGTCGTATGAGATCGACAAAAACGGCCGCTCTTGTGACGGAATCTCGGCGTAGAGAAACCTGCGATCAGAAAGTTGGCAATCCAAATCGGCACAGTCACCGACAAAGGTGCTTATGATCGAAGAGCATCGTAGATCCAGACGTCCGAAGGTAGCGATGTCTTCGAGGCGGAAGTTGGGAATGTTCAAATGCAATTTGCTCATCTCAAGCTTCAAGTACTGTGGATGAACGTTACGAACATTGTACGGCAAACTTGAAGCCGAGAAGTCGGCAACAGGAATGCGAAGATCGACCTCCCAGTTCGGGCAGTAGAAGCGCACTTGGAACTTCTGACTCTCGGTGACGCCATCGTACATGCTTTGCTCGTATTGGACAATCGGGGTGGGCTGGAAGAACGGCTTCGTCACGATCAGATGCGATAGACGATCGATAATACTGGGGTCGATTTCGGTCCTGCACGGCTGAACATCAACTTCGACATTACATTTGGTTTCTTGTTCTGGGGTACTGAGCGTCTTGAGCCGGAACACGAATCCGGTGGAGGCCTCACTGCAGTTGAAGATGTCAAACAATTGACCCTTGGTAGCACCATTGATAGATTCCTTCGTCAGGTACTCCGTGAAGTCAAACCGTTTGAAGGTGCTGGAGATGTCAAGCATGTCCTGAGAAGTGCCCGATTCAGAAGTGAAACGGAAATCAGCGAGTTGCATCATCATCCTGATGTGGTCCTTCGGATAGGCGTTATCGAACAGATGGCGTTGCTCATTCAGAAGATCGCCATTCATCTTGATGTTTCCGACCTTCTTGAAGAATTCATCAGCTTCATCGGCCAACTGGTCGAGAACAATCTTGATGGCATCAGGGCCCTTTTCTTGCAACATTTTGTTGATGTTGGCTTGACTCATCGGATCTTCATGTGTAATGATGCCATAGACATTGGGTGTTTTGATGCAAATCGAGAAAACATCAGGTGTCTTCTGCGTCAAATCAGCCCGAGAAGCACTTGATCCCCTTTGTGTAGGCGTTTCGGTGATGGTAGTCGCGGCATCATCGATGTCGTCACGGAACATGTCACCGGTGGGGAAGCTTGAACCCGGATGCGGAGGAGTGTTGTCAAGCGAGATTTGGTACAGATCGTTCTTCAATGTTGACCGTGAAGACGACTTTGAATGCGATGCAGACGACATTTCTTGGAAAGCATTCGCTGACCAGTGGCGCTGTTGGGGTGTTCTGTACAAGTTGTCATTCTGGAGCTGGTTCGTCAGCTGTTCGTACTGATGAATGTTCATGGGCCGCTCATTGACAGTCATGCCATCAGCTTCAGGCTTGGATTTCGGCACTAGACGCGACAACAGGTCAATCAACAGAACCAGCTGACTCGGGGTCACCATGAAATAGAAAGTTCCACCCATTAGCAAATCGATTTCGATCTTCTTGCCAAATGCACCGGCTGGAGGGTTGTTTGTGGTAGATGCACTTGTGCTGGCACTCGGCGGAGGTGTTTGGCTTGTTTCGTCTCCGCTTCCGGAAGATACGTTGTGGCAGACGATTCGAACGACATGCTCATCTCCACAGAAATGGGCAAACTGAATGGGATTTGAATGCACCCTGAAAAATTATAATGAAGCTTGCTCAGAAGCACAATCAAATTACTTACTTATCATTGGAGCGAGTCTCCTTCGTATCCGAAACATGTGTATAGCACGACGCATAGTTCAAAGACGACGTTGCCATGCTTCCGACCAGATCCGGAGGCAAGAAGTTACCCGATTCATCCCCGCTGCTATTCATCGACATCGACGAAACTGACTGAAAACAACACCCATTATTGATAAGTATATATAATTCAGTGATGCTAGCTTACAGTAATTGGCGTAAAAACATCCGTGTACATTTTGATATCCCTGATATGCAGCAACTTCCTCAAATCACCCGCGGAGCCTTTTGGCTCAGTTGTAATGACATCCGGCTGTCTGTCGATCATCTCATCGACAAATTGCATCCATTCAATCCGAACTTCTAACGCTGTCGCAAGGTTGCTTTGTTCGCTTTCGATTCGGAAAGCAATATTCTTGAAGGTCACCTTCATCCGAGACATCATGAGGTCAATCTTGCTTGCAAACTCGGCCACGGCTGCATTGTCAAGCATTTCTTCCTCCTGATTGAAAAACTCTTCTGCGTCAGCGCTGGCATCTAAGTTGATGCTTCGGGCCAGGATCTCGGTGACAGAATTCACTAAAAAGGCCCAATGTTTATATATGCTTTTTGTTTATCGTGCTTTAAACATACCCAGTTGTTGGGCATTGCTCAAGTTGACTTCCTTCAATGGGTTCAGCGTCACCTGGAGCTCATCGATTATAATTTCCAGACTGGTGTCAAGCAATCGATCCAATTTCGGCAGGTTGATCTGGATTAACCCGATGTAGCCTTCGCAGACATGGACAAGGCCATACGGTTCGAGGAGAGCGTTAATGTGCTAAAGAGTGAAAATGAAAACCATAAATTGTAATTTGTAAAATTCAAACTTACAGCGACATTCAACTCGACCTCTTTGAGCGACACCGCCCCATCACGCAGAGATAAGGCCAAATCCTCAGGCTTGACAGCCTTGTTGAGGAAGTCCCCCATGTATCTGTGGATGAGAAACCGGCATATCGCATTTAACACCATATTTGAATCTGGAACGATACTTGATATCGTACTTCGTAAAGAGGAAAGCATGGTTAACAGCGCCGTCCACGCGCAGGATTAAGAATACTGGGCCCACAAATGAGGCAGGAGGATGGGGACACAAGGTGCAAAAAAGACGCGAGCCAGTGCCGTGCGCACATGGACATACTTATTACAAATTAGGTCATTGGGACACACAGGTCGGTCAGTTTATGAAAAGCCAAGCTAACTCGAGTGCGCCTATCGGTATGAGCGGAACGAACAGTCGCGGGATGGGGGGAATGGATGGATGGATCGTTACGACGGCGCATTCAACTTGGAGGAACGAATCTTGGTGCTGAGCATAAGGGCGATCAGCTGCTCGGGGCCCCGCGGCAGTGGCCGGTTTGCAGCGCGCACTTTCGTGCGTACATTCAATCAATTGTTCGTTGGCAGAAGCGAAATATTTGACGCAAGCGTGAGGTTCGCTCGTGTTCATCCACTTTTTGTGCGACAACGTGATCGCAAAGGACGCCCACGATGGGGCAGTTTAGACGGCCGAAGTTGAAACAGGGCAGAAAAACCAGACAACATCCTTTCACTGGCTCACGTGAAGAACAAGCTTTCAGTTTTCGTGGTAGAACCGCCATAGGGGAAGGGGAAAATACACAAAAGAATGCATTTTTCTGAATTTTCTAGACACCTGACCCCAAGAAGAAGTGATAAATCATGACTAATACCACCCAAAAAAGGTCTTGATGGTGTGGCCGACAAATGCAAATGTGCGCACTCACGGGTTGTATCGATTAAAAGCGACATCGAAGTGCTCGAAAGTCACTTCGGAGCAGATGACTGCTCGTTGCCCGGATCCTGATGTTTTTCGGAGCAAGTAGGGACGTTGTCGAGATTGCACAGTTTCGCCACATTTGGTCGACAAGCGACAACAACAAAGTGATTGTTGACGTTGTTTGGGGGAGACAGCCAGCGGCGTGCATTCAGCCTTGGGCCAAACAACCCAGCCTGCGCAGAGCCAGTTGATAGCTATCGACTGGTTCAACAGCCTATAGCTAATATTTGCGCAAAAAACCTTGAGATTCGCAGGGAAAAATGAAATAGAGGACAGAAAGCGCGGGCCATAATGTTTTTTTCAAATGAAATCGTGATCGAAGATGATGAGAAATGAAGGACGTAAAGCTATGTACAATTGCGATAACAAGATAAAGATCATGAAAGTACAAAAAGCATGTTAGCGGAAGGGAAACGGCCTGAACATGTAAGTAGTAATTGTGATAGGTTGCAATGGAAGCGTCAATCAGCTGAATTCGGCCAAACCAGCGGTTGGGGTTTTCCCTGTCTGGCGAAAACGTCGATAGCAGCTGACAACACCTATGTCTATGTACTTCGGTGTCCTTAGGCAATTGCGATTGGCTGATAAAAAGGTGTGACAGTGTCGACACCAGAGGAAGTCAAAAAGTATGGAGCCAACGAACTTTTTACTGATTCAATGATATAAAACTCCCATAAATGTTAGAACAATCAAAGAATGCGCATTTAGTTTTACGTTTCAAATGTACTAGTATTATGCTTTAGTAGACTTACGTAGTTAAGATATGTATTATTTTGATGCACAGCCAATTATGACTTATAAATATAGGTGTAATCCGAAGTGCATTGGGGTTTCGAACAGTATACAGTTTAAATAACAGAGTGAGTAATTTATAACCAATTCAAAAAATAAGCCTTTTTCAATAAGACACTACCGTAAACAATAAGTTACCCTTTTAAATCATGTTATTTTAAGAACCCACACGACAAGATACTTTCGCATTCTACTTACTGTGGGCCGCGCAGAGAATAGGTGAAGACTGTCAGAGAATGTACAGTGAAACGAACATGTAAATCAACCAATAAAAGCAAAATCATTAAAAAAAATGAAATGTTGAGCATTGCTCTGATTCGGCACCATCCAGAATCCTGTGAAAAGATCTGATGTCACTGTCAACTCTTGAATACCAAACTGTTCTAGCACCATCAAACAGTTCAATATAAGTGTCTTATCTAGTACAAACTACATACATGCTACTAAAGAAACTGTCGTTGTTTGACTTCGACTCGGTCAGTTTCTGAATCCTGGTCGCAGGAACCGGAGAAGCACCGTAACTGAATCCAGAGTAGTGTCAC
>KB455334.1:73785-84651 GCA_000341325.1 Panagrellus redivivus | reverse complement strand
GCTTAATGGTTGGCAGCATCAAAGGACAACATTGTCATCGAGGAATTCTGAGTACCCAACCAAAAAGAACGATCTTCGCAGCCGCAAAAGACCTTTATAAAAGTTCAAGCCGTATTTGACAAACGAGCTCATATTTGATCATTCTCAGAGCAGAACACCTTCAACATAGTGCTACATGCATCTCAAAGAGAGGTCAAGCCTCGGGATGTAGGGACTTTGTTCGCAAAACGAGAAACCAAGTCTCGACAAGGGGGAATGTTGGGGAGAGAAACTGATTTTATATATTTTTCAACTCAAATATTGATAACTGGTGGGTTAGTTGGGTTTTAAATGATCACTGTAACGCTGATCGACGTGTTAGTTATAAAAGCGGATCAAAATTTGAGCAGTCAAGTCTCAAATTGATAAAGTCAGCACGGCTAAAAAGCCGAGCGCAAAGCTGAAGAGAAAAGTTCGAGAAACGCAGCAATCGCCCGTTCGTGGCGGGAGTACTGATGTGCGCACAAAGTGTAACATGTGCACGTATCTTGTAGATATCGCATCAACAATCTAAAAAGTCTTCCCTTTACACCTTTGAGGTTGCATTTAGCACACGTAAGTATAAAGGAACCTGTTTGGACACAAAAATATATATAAAACGTAACTTTATAAGGAGAAATCAAAGTGATTCGTTCCGTAATCACTACTATTATCGAAATTTGTTTACGATACTTTCTATTTTCTTTGACGCTATGCTACTGATGTCATGTTATTAAATGGTAGTGAAATTTGCCAACAAGGTTAACATTAAAACGTATTTTGTGCAAGAAACGAAATGTTACACTTTGTGCGCACATCAGTACTCTCGCCACGAACGAGTGATTGCTGCGTGAGTTTCTCGAACTTTTCTCTCCAGCTTTGCGCTCGGCTTTTTAGCCGTGCTAACTTTATCAATTTGAGGCTAGACTACTCGAATTTTGATCCGCTTTTATCACTAACACGTCGATCAGCGTTAGAGTGATCATTTAAAACCCAATTAACCCATCAGTTATGAAAATTTGAGTTGAAAAATATATAAAATCAGTTTCTCTCCCCAACATTCCCCCTGACGAGACTTGGTTTCTCGTTTTTCGAACAAATGTCATATATCCCGAGGCTTGACTGCTTGTTGATATGCATGTAGCACTATGTTGAAGCTGATTAGCTATGGGAATGATCAAATGTGAGCTGGTTTGTCAAATACGGCTTGAACTTTTATAAAGGTCTTTTGCGGCTGCGAAGATCGTTCTTTTTGGTTCGGAACTTAGCTTTTTTCGATTGCAAAGATGTCTTTTACTCCTGCCAACCATTTACCTGCTTTTGAATCATTGTGACAGTCACTTGAAGGCTGTTGGGGACCATGTAAAGTGCCAGAAGTGATGACCGCTTTGGTACTGGGGACATTGTCGCTGATTGTTATATAAAAACGTAAAATACATCCATGTTTATCTCCTAAAAAGTAGATAACATGTATCAATAACATATTCAGCCTATCTCTACTCTTCCTGATCCTGATCACCACCTGAGGGCATTTGCGTTGGTCTCGTTCCTGGCACGTTCCGGTTGTTGTACCACCACGGGTTGCGGCTTGTGTGCCACCGCCGGTTGCTGCCTGGGTATCTGCGGTGCCTCGGGTTCGAGTTTGGGCTTGGGTTCCGCTTGTTCGGACTTTCGTGCCTTGGGTGTTTGTTGCGCCGAAATTGCAACCTTATCACGGTTTTTACACGTCATAACCCACCTTGGGTCTGTTTCGTCTCCGCCGTTGGCATTTGCGTCGGCCCAGTGCCACCCCGTGTCTCCTTCGACAGCGCTTGTGTCGGATTCGTCCCAGCAGCTCGGGTTTTCGTCCTGCTGATAGCTGGGTCGCCGCCAGTACGCTTCTGCGTAGAGTTCGTGCCACGATCTGTCGATGGCTTTTGCGTCCGCTCCATACTGTTTTTGGTTTCATCAGTCTGGGTTTGCGTCTGTCCAGTGCCACTTTTGGTCGCTTCGCTGGGCGCTTGAGTCCCGTCGGCGGTGATCTCCGTGCCGACCTGTGTCGCACCAGCTGTGACCCGAGTGTTTCCACGAAGAGAATCTGGATGTGTTATTCCGACGCCAATAGTACGGGTCCGCGTGCCCACGCCGGTAGCGACTGTGCCAGAGTACCCTTCAGAAGGTTCAAAACAGCTTTCAGCGAACCTGTATTCCAGTCGTGCCAGTCTGCCTGGCCGCACCGGTGAGCATTCGATCAGGTTCTACAGCCACAGCTTGTGTACCCGAGCAAAAAAAAAGGTGTTTGAATGAAACTTTATGACAAACTTCAGAACAGCAATACAAAAAAATAAAGAGTGGCAAAGAAGGGGGGAACATCAAAAATGGATGAAGTCGCAAAAAAATGATAAAAATATAAACGACGTTGTTCTCTTAACAGAATTCAGGGTGCAAAGGGTAATTCAATCTACATGGAGTTGATCGACGTCACCCGTAGCTTGGTTCGCCGCATAGTCAGCCAATTCTTTCGCAATGCCAGCGTCCAGCTGACGGAATCCCGGCGACAGGGTGAATTCCAGGTTGTCGTAGTAGAATTGACCACAGATGTTCTTCAATTTGTCGCTGTTGTGATCCCAGGCGTGTTTGATAACGGCGCCGAAGTCGTCAACGGTCAGATGGTCGATTAGCCAGGTTTCGAGGCGGTCCTGGAGCAAAAATGGATTCAGAAGTTGGATAAAGATAGCAAAACCAGATAAGAAAACTTACAGTAGCACCCTTGATGATGTACTTCTCAGCGAATCGAAGAATTCCGATAACGTCTTGGATCGATTGCGGTTCGAATGGCTGGCCATAAAGCAAGTCGATGGCGGCTTTGACGGTGGCATGGTCGAAATCTTTGATAGTAACGACACCGGTTTGGGCTTCCTTGGTAGTGTGGGTGAACATGGCATTGAAAACTGGAGAGATCATCGAAAGAAAGCCTTTGTGGGCCTGAAAAGAGCATTCGGTCAATAACCAATCAATACTTTCAAAACTCACCTTCAGCTTTCGGTCACCAACAACGATTTCAAGATCGGAGACATCATCGTCACTGGCTTTCACAAGATCAATCGGAAAGAGCTGAATGACGTCGTCACCATCACCGCTGGTCAGCTTGCAGAAGGACGGCAACTTGTAATTGACAGTCGCAATGATGACAAAGTCGTCACTTTCACAGTGGTTGAAGATGTCATCATGGTAGAAGTAGAATTCAGGATCGTTACCCGAGTATTGTGTCTGATAGTTGCACCGTTTGATAACTAAAGGAAAAGCTGTACAAAACTTCAAATTCGATACTAAAAACGCATACCTGGAATTGGCAATTTATCCATAAAAACGCTAAAAGTGAATTTACCGATGTCAGTTTCGTCCTTATTGACAATTTCGATGCCAACGATGTCTTTGTAGCCTTTGCGGGAGACCCTCGTCTGAAGCGAAGTATTACAAATCACTTCCCATTCAAAGTTGTTGACACCGGGGATCGTCCGCATTCCAGTTCGAAAGGTTTCACCATCTTGGAGCATAAACCGGCTGATTTTGAGGTTGATTTGGCCGTGATAGCGAGGAGCCTGGAAGCGGAAGCTACGGTTGAAAAAGAAACACGAACTTACGGAAATTGTGAAACAATCCAAGACCATTATGATTGACAAAAGGTGAAATGAACGACACAAAAACAAAAACGAAAATGTTTTCGGTGAGCATGGTTTTGCAAACCATTGAGAACGTTACAGTATACCTCCCATGATTTTCAGGGTGAGGGTGCAGACCAAATGGGACAACACAGATGTGTCTCAACTTTTTTTATTTTAAAATGTGTTGCCCTTATCGAAATTATTAATTTGGTTGATTGCTTACAAAAAAACCATCAATTTAAAATTTAAAAAAATTTCTACCAAAAAAGCACATGTGCCTGTCATTTGTGGTGCTGTTCTGCGTCTACAGCAGCTTGTGGACATTCAATTACGCTTCGTCACGCCTAATTTTGAGTATCATCCATTGCTCTTGGCTGTAACGTTCCATGACTGTGTGACTTAGATCACGCGAGTAGTTTGCAGCCCCACTTCAGCTATCTTATCAGTTTTGTTTGTACATTTTATGCATTGCAAAGCTTGGCAGCTCTTTTTTCTTCACTTCAGTTAGTTCGCTTCGACCATGGCCAATCCAACGTATGAACTCGATGTAAGTTTTTAAATGTTTGCACTTTTAATGTTAATTAGTGATTGATTTTCAGCGTAAAAACTTCGAGTTCCATTCGAATCGAAGTGACAGAAGAATTCCTAAACCACGAATCATATCATGAACTTCCACTTCAAAAATTTAAGGAAGTTGAAGACTGTGCTTGGCAGGTCAAAATCTATTTTCACAATTATCGAAATGAACCTCCAGGATTTCTTTTGAAAAAAAGATTTCCAAGACAGAGAAGAGACCCTGATCTGTCATTCATTATTGAAGGCAATGAAAAACGATGTAGGTTTACTTATTACTAAGTTTGTAGTATAAGTGAACCTTGTAGTTGTCATTGACCAACACTACCTTGATGATGATACAGACTTCATATACGATTATGAGAGGATTCGTTTCGATCAACTAAGACCCAATGCCATCAATAATGGAAAATTCGTTGTCATAGTAACTGCAAACGTGCGGATGCCTATTTGTCGGCCGATGTTGTCATCTTATACTTCAAATACCACTGCAACATCATTAAATTTCAAGCAATTCGCCAACACCGTGCCAGATTTCAAGTTTTTGTTGGATGGTAAATGCATTCCGGTCAGTTGAGCTTAATCTACGAGTAAAACGGTTTTTAATAATGAGATTCCACTTAAAGGTTCACAAAGAGTACATGTCAAACATATCTCCCGTGTTCAAAGCTATGTTTTCACACGATACAAAAGAAACCCGAACTGGCACAATCGAAATCACGGACTTTGATTACGACACAGTTAAAGCAGCAGTTGATCTTCTTTATGGGCACGCTTTTGAGTCGAAATCTCTTCCTGAAGTCATTCTAATGCTTCGGTTCTGTGAAAAGTACTTTATCACATCCGCTGTCGTAAGTTTACGTTTTACGTGGCATCATGAAATACTGTTAGTGTGTCTTCAGAATCAACTCAAAGGTTGGCTTCTCAACAATACCACTGTCGACGAACTGAACAAATATCAAAAACTTGAAGCTCTTTTGCAGCAAATGGTGCTGTAACGGCTTGTCTATGGTTTTTCCTTGAAAAGTATGCTGATAAGTACTTTAAACAACTGATTTTCGTGAAGAAACTTTGAGTGCGATAACAATACTCAACCCCCTACTTGCTTTTTAACCCACGAATAACGCAAATAAAACATTTATTCCCACTGACACCCAGTTAGCCCTACGCCGACGACGGTAGTTCCGACTTTTTCTCCGACGTTTTCGGTGAATCATTGTCTTCCGGATGTGATTTAAGTTTTCCTTTCGGCGAATCCGTGCCACCGTCCTTCGTTTTGGTTGCTGTCTTCGGTTTAGCATCAACTACGCTCTCAAAAACGGAAGTTGTCTTCTCCTTTTCCTTCTCCTTTTCTTTCGGTTTCTTTTGTGCCGTTTGCTGTGGATTCGAGTTTTCGTTGGCCGGTGGACTGTGCTGTTTTTGATCATCGTCTTTCTTAGTAGCCGGTGCCTTCGGTATCGGCGAATCAGGTGCGTCAAATGGATCCACACTGGATGGGGTACTTTGAACTTTCGGGTCGGGAGCCTGGGGCTTGAGCCGACAAATTTGCGAATACCGCTGGGATCGTTCGCTATCGACCGGAGTTCCGGCCTGTTTCGGCACTCTGGAATCGTAGGCTCGAATGAGGTCGGCTTGGTTGACGGTGCCGTTTTCTTCTTGCGAAAATGCGAAACCGGCTGTAACATTCCCAGGTTCAGATGGTTTAAAACAGTGGAAAACTTACAGCGTGCCAGTTGTGCCGTTGGTTGGGGTTCCTTTGGCGGTTTATCTCCCTTGATTGTGCTAAGCAGATACGTCAGTGGCTGAAACAGTCGCTCCAAATCGGTGACTTTGCTTTCCTCCTGCCACGCGACCTTATCCAGGGTTGATCGACGCTGTTTGTATGTGTTTTTCACGCTGAAAACACTATTTGTTATCGCTGAATGAAAAAAATCACTTTTTGAAAGACTTTTAGGATTTCAAGTCAAGACAATTTTTGGGGGACACCTTTTTATATGAAATCTACACAAGTGTACGCGTGCATTCAGGCGAAGTGCGGGGTTATCATATAAGTAATCCAGCGATCGATGATAAAAGTGGAAAATAAACGGATTAGAAAAAGTGCACGCATACACTTGTGTAAATTTCACCTGTGCGCGTGCTCCCAAAGTGGGTCTCAAAACGAAAAGTTGTATCGCCGTAAATGAGAGCGCCTATTTTGTTCAAATGATCCGTTGACTTTAAAAACCGTAAAACTAACACTTTTGTGACAATGATAATCAACAATGGTGCGGAAACAGCAATGAGAATAACCAGTGGAATTGACGGTGTTGTAAACATAATCCATAGCGAATCCATGTTATCGTCTCGTGGCTCAACGTTAATGAAGTCTACATGCATGAGTAAAGCTCGGAAATAATAGACGATCAAGTAGACGAAGATGGACGTCGCAGATGCAAAGATGGTAAGCGCAGAAATATCGTCCGCATAAGTAATGGCTTTGATGTTAACAAACAGGGTCAAAGCAAAAGCCACAACATTGCCGTAGGTGTAGATTCCACCAATGTGGCCATCGGACCAGAGTTGCTCGTGACGCATGGTGCCGAACATGATGCCGGCGAAGACGAGCCCATGGAGGAGGGATGTGAGCAGGTTTTTGATGTGTTCACGCATCGAGAAGTTCATGCGATCTTGGGAGAGGGCATAGAGTTTGGGGTCCCTTTCGAGGGTGTCTGGAGGGGCGCAGAGGTCGTAGACGCCGAGAGACATTGGGGGGAGGGCTACGAAGAGGAGCTGGAACCATATTGTTGACCTTTGCAAACAGTTTCTGTATCATAGAAGCTTACATTGTAAACTTGGACGTAGATAGGGTCCAAAGCAGGGGTGTCACTCCATCCGGAAAAGTACAGAAACGATATCTAAAACTTAATTCAGTATTTTCACCTCAAAAGTACTACCGTACCAAGACAGAGGCCAAAACCATATTCTTATAAACACTGTAAAACACAGTTTTCTTAGTCCTCACATGGCACAGAACGCCATGCACCAGCAACAATCGCCGAAGATACCGAAATTGAGCAATCGCGTAATCAGCAGCCAGTGATGCTTGCATTCCTTCTTCTCCACTGATCCCGATTCCAACATCTGCGGCCTGAATCATCGCCACGTCATTCGCACCATCTCCAATGGCAGCAGTTGCGCCATCAATGTGCTTCCGCACCAGTCGCACCATGGCAGCCTTCTGGCGGGGGGTGCACCGACAACAAATGACACAGCCAACATTGAGGGCAAAGTAGACAAACTCGTAAGTAATACCTTCTTCAACGAGTTTCTGCATGGTTTCACCGTCGATGATGAGCGCAGCGTCGCCACCGGCAACTTCCGCCTCGGAGGACACGCGTCGGACCATGTCATTGGCGGATTCACCAGGCTTGGCGGCGAGCACGAAGGTGCTCATGTGGGGCTTGATGAGGTTGGAGGAGTGGCCGATATTGATAGCTGTTTCAAGTTTGTCACCGGTGAGAATCCAAACTTTGATGTTGGATTCACGAAGCCGGGCGATGGTTTCAGGGACGCCGAATTGGAGCTTGTCTTCGATGGCTGTGACGCCGGCAAGGAAGAGGTCCTGAAATTTTTGTTTTTGCTGTTTTTCATTTCTCCTATCATTCTCCATCGATTACAGGCACCAAAATCATAAAAGATTGAAAAAAGCGGGTTTGGTAACATTGCACGCATACACTTGTGTAAATCTCGTGTTATGCCCCCAAATTGTATCTCGCAGCGAAAAACATCAAAATTTTACCTTTTCAATCAACTCCGCCTGGAAATCGATTTTGGCCCGCCGATTGTCCATAGCAGTACAAGCAGCGTAGTACGCCGGCTCCCATGCATTGTATTCTTCCTCCGTGATGTCGCGGCAGCCAAGACACAGTGTACGGTAGCCTAAATACAAACGTGTTTTCTCTTTTTACACAAAAGTTCTGATTCAAATGATTTTGGCGTATTGACACTTACCCAAACTCGCAAACTGCCTCAAATGATTCAAAGTCGACACCACCATTTCCCGATCACAATCAGCCGACAGTCGCGGTAATATCGCCGAATCCGCGCCCTTGACAAAGATCCGAAGTCGCTTATTCCCCATTCGTACGACGACCCCCATCCGTTTCCGATCACTGGTAAATTCCAAAACAGCCAGAATGTCATACTTGATTTTGACCTCGCCGACTTCGATGATGACACTCTCTGGGGTCCGTGTCGTGAAAATGTAACCCAACTGACGGGCAATCTTGACCAAAGCAAGCTCATCCGGTGAAGAAGCATGATAAGTCAGTTCCGCACTTCCGCCAGTCTCAGTCGGGGTATTACTCGGTTCCGGCTTTTCGGGTTTGTCAGTTTCATTGGCGCTGTTATGCTTCTCCGGGACGACCGTATGACAAACTGCCAACATGGTCAAGAAATCTTCGATGGTGGAGCGATGCTTGCTTCCATCATGGGATAGCTCTTCAGAAATCTCAGAACTGTCAAAGATTTCGCTATCCTTGCTTCCGAAACGACGGCCATTGATACTACACATTTTGAAGACCATCTTGTTTTCGGTGAGAGTGCCAGTTTTGTCGCAAAGGAGGTACTTGATCTGGCCGAGAGTCTCGTTGAGGTTGGATCGACGGACAAGGGCACGGGTGTCGGTGCGGTCATCGTACATGAGGACGTCCTAAAATGCCAAAAAGGTCTTTCAAAAAGCTCCGAATGATAAAACGCACGTCTTCAATAGTTTTAGCCTGCATAATCCTTATCATTTCCAAAGTGACATACAAACTAATCGGCATGATTCCATTAAGTAATGCAATAAACGACAAAACATAGATAATAAAATACTTCCGCGCGCTCAATATCTTCCCCTCAGGCTTATAGTCCAAATACCAAGACCCAGCTCGATGTTCGTGGATAAAGTGCGTCGACATTATCGCCACCGATGTACAGATCAGTAAAAGTAGCCCGAATTGCATGGTCATGATGTAATTGACCATGTTATCAATGAAAGACCGTTTTGTCGGAGTCCGAGTGTTGTTCAGCATGAGTTTTGTCTGTTTTCCGGCGTAGACGACGACACCATAGATCCAATCTGTGTTTTTGAGTTTTGAGCCGCGGGGGATTAGGTGGCCATTTGCTGAAGGGGTATACTATAGCATTTTTCGAGATGGACTAGACTTACATAAGGCATAACTGAAAAAGCCATTCTCCGTCTTCACAGAGCCGCCACTTTCGTCATGGACAAGGCTCTTGCTCACATCCAAGACGCCAGTAAACTCGTAAAGTCGGCAATCTGGCGGCTCGCATCGGATCACTGACCCTGAGGCAGCAAAGGTTTCAATCATGCCTTCAGTGACGTAGCTCGAAGTGACAGTGAGTCCTTGCCGAATTTTAAGGTTACTTTCCCCGTCGAGATTCGCTGTTTCGATGTAAGCCATGGCCGCGGGCTCGCTCGATGACAGTAAGACAAGATCGGCCGGGACGAAGGTGTTGTTTACAACTTTAACAATATGCCCGACTTTCAATTTGCTCCAATACACATCTTCCCAGGCACCCTTTGCCGTCAGAATCCGAACAAAACGACGATTGACTTTCCGATCACTGAAGTGCCGACGGAGATCTTCATAGATTTCTTTGACAGCTGATACAGCCAGGATGAATAGGAGGGGTCCGATGGTGCCGGATTTGCCGAGGGAGCTGAGGCCGGGAAAGAGCTAAATATTTCCCAGTTTAAATAAAACCTTTGAATCGATATCAACAGACAAACCGTGATAATTCCAATAATAAGAAAGAACACATTCACCAGATTTTGGAACTGCTCAAAAAGGAATCGAGGTACAAACCACAGTATACTGTACTTTGTCGTGGAGACATGGTTATTGGTTTTTGGATTCGGCTGGCCGATGGGGACGCTTATGAAGTCAGATGCGACATCTTTAGTATCTTCGGACATGGCACGGGCCGGGGAGAAATCAGTATCACGGGTCCTGGTTCTCGGAGATCCGGCAGTTGTTGGTGAAAATTATGTAAAATTTAGCCATTTCTCTTGGCCACTAGACAGTAAGAAATTAAAGGCCATCTATGCTCATTGGTACAACCAACACCTGAAGCCGAGTCTTCGTAAGATTGATCCTGCCATGATTAGCGAGTTGGTTTACCTTGCAGCAAAAGAATCTGAAATCAAATTTTCGACGATTGTGTAAACTATGCACATGTTTGTACGCTTTGAAAAGCACGCTTTTTATACACATTACAAGATTTAAACAATTGGTATTGAACGTTGTTTTGCCATTTTTGGCCATAAAGAGTGACTTCTCACTTTGAAAACGTTATTTTTGTTGAGATTATCAGCGAATTGGCTCACCTCGCTGCCATTCAGGATTGAATCCAATGATAACATTGATATTCCACATGTTTATTTTAAATGCACCCTTTTAAGATATTACACGTTGTCATTATATACACCAATTTTACAATGTGACAAAACACAACACAAGTCCAAATAGCTAAACAGCCTAACGCCACTCCTCGCTCAAACATCGGATTTCGACAAGCTGCGAATAACGTCCCCAGGAAGTTGACGGTATTCTTCCGTTAAGGCAAATCGGGGATTCTCGTT
>KB455334.1:36993-67864 GCA_000341325.1 Panagrellus redivivus | reverse complement strand
AACGGACACGTGCCACATACACACATCATGACGGACAGAAACACTACAATACAGGATGGGGAAAATTTGACTGCAGAAAAACTCAAGAGCAACATTTGATGATGAAACTGCCACAGAAATGTCAAAATGGAAAACGAAAACTGCACAGAAATCAACAGTTTGGAATTTGAAAGCAAATCGGTGTTGGCAAAAGTCGAAATGTCATCATTTGTGTATTTTACAGGACAAGTAAGTCGTTTTTGATGACAATGAACTGCTTTATTGATGCCTCAAAGCTTTCCACGGGTAATTACGTCTGTTTTGACATAGCTTTTATTTGTTTCGTTCCTCATTTCGGTTTGAAAGTCAAATTTGGATTTGTCATCATTTTTATGCAAAATGCCCACAATAAGATCATTTGTAGTTCCACTTCCATTCGCACACTTCTTCTATCAACACGGCTAGAAGCATTCGCGCAGTTAGTATACGCCTTTTTTCATTTGCACTCTTTTTATTTGTGTTTGACATTACATTCGCACAGGTTTAAGCTGAACGATACTTCTCTATTTGCGCGTTCATTTTTCCAAATTTGCACACTGCAGGAGTACGGCTTTTCGTCATTTGCACATTTGTTTCATTTACAATTCGCATTTGCACCATTCGAAACTGGCCATTCTTTATTTGTACATTTCTCAGGCATTGCTGGCATGCTACTTCAAACTGATTTTTGGTAAACTGTTTCTCTCTTATCACAAATACACATCATCTCCAATCCAACAATCAACCCCACCCAATCAATCATTTATTCAAATCACCCTTCCCCGAGACTGAACATAAAGTTCGAATGTGGCCCTAAAGAGGGCCGTTGGGATAAAAAAGTAGTTACGTCATTGGTCAGTCACAAGTCCAGATGGACAAGATTCGTTCCGAAGTTGGGGCCGAGGCGCTTAAGCACGCTCACCACGGATGCGGCGGGCGAGTTGGATGTCCTTGGGCATGATGGTGACACGCTTGGCGTGGATGGCGCACAGGTTGGTGTCTTCGAAGAGACCGACGAGGTAGGCCTCAGCGGATTCCTGGAGAGCCAAGACGGCCGACGATTGGAAGCGCAAGTCAGTCTTGAAGTCCTGGGCGATCTCACGGACGAGACGCTGGAAGGGCAGCTTGCGGATGAGGAGCTCGGTCGACTTCTGGTAGCGACGGATCTCACGAAGAGCAACGGTACCGGGACGGTAACGATGGGGCTTCTTGACACCGCCGGTAGCGGGAGCCGACTTACGGGCGGCCTTGGTGGCGAGCTGCTTGCGGGGAGCCTTGCCACCGGTGGACTTGCGGGCGGTTTGCTTGGTACGAGCCATGACGAGACGAGCTTGAAACACGGAGACTGGGACGTCAACGATGGGGAAGACTGGTCAGCGCGCGCCTTTTATACGCAGCACCGGGCCTCGGAACGAGAGCGCGGGTCCGCCCATCGCTCGATTTGCGCGCGCAAAATGCGATTTGACGCGAAAGCGCGCGAGAATGTGTGTCCGGACTGACTGTACGCACATCAAAAATGATGACAAATGAGAAAACAAAAGTGATGATAACTAAAAAATGCACAAAAATTACGTAAAAATCAAGTGAGTAACAAAGTTAGACGTAAAGCGTAGTATCCACCGTGTTGATCAACACGACATTAGAAAACAAGTCACAGAAAAGCCAGATAAACGTGACGTTTTGAACGTTCTCTGACAATGAAAACACCCTCAGGAAGTTTGCTTGATCCGTTGCAGCATCCTTCAACTACTTCAATGATCGGTTAATGAAAACTGCATTTATCTGATTTCAACGGGATCCGAAATTGCGATGCCGATGATCTCAAATTATCTAATTTTTTACTTTCATTTTAATGATGACGTTGACTTGAACCGGCAAAGCATCATTTGCGACAACGAGTAAGCATTACCTGTATTCAAAGGCTGATCTGGTCCTGTCAATTCGTGTGCTCAATGGTGAGGGTACATGCAGAAGCGGCATACTTCAGAAGGAAGTTTTGGAAAAATTGGAAATTTGATGATTTCATGTTATTATGGTCAGCTAAGAATGAAGTCTTGGTCATTTGAGAGTTTATCATTTTCATGATTTGCCTTTTTGGAAGACAGGTTGTCATTTGAATAAAGGCTGTCTTCATCTAGGATTTGTGAATATTACCATCTCGACACTTGTTTCCAAAAGTGATTGTGGCTTTTGTCATCGTTTTTTGAAACAGTGAGTAATGATTTGCATCAAAACTGCCTGTGACGTTGACTATTGTACAGATCGTTCACTCAAATCTGTTTTAACGACATGATAAGTATAAAAAAGGCGAGACTTTGTTTATAAGTGGCGAAGCATCCGCTAAACGGGTCGGTATTACCTGGGGCAAAGGTTGATCTGGCCTCTTAGCCATCCTTGTGCGCAATATTGAACGCTAATGTAGATACGAAGAAACTCAAAATCTTTGAAATTCGATGATTTCATGCTTACATCATTAGCTAAAAGTGAAAGCCAGCAAATCTTAGCCTTTTGAATGTTCACTTCTTTTACAGTTTGTCATTAATCTTGGAAAAACAGTCATTGGAGTGCCCGGATTTGTAAAATTCAATGTTTCGATACCTGTTTTCAGACGTGATTGTGGTTTTTGTTATTGTTATTTGACACAGGAAAGGTTAGTCTCAAACCGCATGGTGAGAAAAGTGTAAGTTAATCTGCGAAACGTTTGTTTTCACAGTTCTGACCGCTTCTGCGATTTGCCTTACTGATAACGCATAGTTGCTGGTTGTACTTTTATGATGACATTTATCTGTTTTCCAAATTTTTCATTTTCATCTTTGATTGGTCCCTTTCCGTCTTTCCATTTGCACTTTTCCCTGTTCAGCTTTTTGTTCATCGAGCCTCGTTGACCATCGGATGGTCACTGTCGGAAGCGCGCCAAAACCTCGACCCGGCTGCTCAATCATGTGTCCCTTCGTGGTCGCGCACGCCGATGGCTAGCTGTGTCGTGATGATTTTGGCGGGAATTGCGTGTCTGGCGCTTCTCGGGCGACCTGCCGTGTCAACAACAAAAATGTCTGCGGATCGGGAAACGATGGCGCCGTCGGCGGCAAAACACCGATAACAAAGAAACGCAACAGGAGTGTCGCAGCAGATGGTGATTCGCGATCGCGCAGGTTGATGAATGGAAAACAAAACCACATTAGCGAGGGTCATCGAAAGTGGCGCGAAAAACAGTAAAAAAGCGAGGGTGAAGCAATGCAATTTGATGGAAACTGAAAAGGGGGATACAAATTGGTCTATTTGGAGGTTTTGTTGATGTCTTTTGAAACTGTCAGATGAGAAACAAGTGTATCAGCTATGTATTAAATGTGATTAATCGGCATTTTGGGAGTTTACCTGCAGAATTGTGTCATCAATTGTCAAAATCATCGTTCATCCTGTGTTTGAGTTTAATGTCATCAAGTTCAGTAATGGTTGGCTACACAATGGCATTGAACAGTGCCGGATTAGTCATGAACGTTGAATTGTAACGTACATTTGAATGAGTGGGTGATGAACGCACTTGTTCCATTCGCAACTTTCAGCTTTTTAGCAGAGCGTTCATTTGCACATTTTTTGTCTCTCTTCTTGTAGTACGCCTGGTCTTTCATTCGCACACCTACTGGGCGCGTTGCTTTTTTGTGCAGCACAGCGTTCACTTCCTCAAAACTGAATGGTGGTCAAACATTTGCACTTTTTATAGAACATCACTGTTTTACACCCCTTATTCCAAATCACACACCCAACAATCCCGACCCTTCCCCAAATCATCATTTATTCAAATCACCCATTCCCCGAGACTGAACATAAAGTTCGAATGTGGCCCTAAAGAGGGCCGTTGGGATAAAAAAAGTAATAGCAAGTTGTCATTCAGAATGCCTGAATACAAGGGACATCACACCGCTTACTGGGATTCGGCACCGCCGGCGCTCTTCTTGGGGAGAAGGCTGGCGTTGATGTTGGGGAGGACACCACCCTGGGCGATGGTGACACCGGCCAAGAGCTTGTTGAGTTCCTCGTCGTTGCGGACAGCGAGTTGGAGATGGCGGGGGTTGATGCGGGACTTCTTGTTGTCACGGGCAGCGTTACCAGCGAGTTCGAGAACCTCAGCGGCGAGGTATTCGAGGACGGCAGCGAGGTAGACGGGAGCACCGCCACCGACACGCTGAGCGTAGTTACCCTTGCGGAGGAGACGATGAAGACGGCCAACGGGGAATTGGAGACCAGCTCGGGATGAGCGGGACTTGGCTTTACCGCCGGTCTTGGCCTTGGCACCCTTTCCACGTCCAGACATGATGAATTCGGAGACGAACTGCTTGCAGATACACGAACAAAGTCGAGTGAGGGAATTGAGCGCGATGTGGTCGGCTTTTATACGCGTCAAAAAGCGCGCGAAACGCAAGGGGGCGGTCAGCGTTCTCGAACGTTCGACGCGCGCGCGAGCGAGCAAGCGGGGCGGAGCTGGCGTTTTGCGCGCGCAAAATCGCGTATATAAGCGAGCCCCGCGCCGTCTCCAACCATCACTCGACCCAGCTCGTTTGTACTCATTCGTCTCGACTCGTAATCATGCCGCCGAAGCCGTCCGGAAAGGGAGCCAAGAAGGCCGTCAAGACCCCCAAGGTCGCCCGCGCCGATGGTAAGAAGAAGAGGAAGTCCCGCAAGGAAACCTACTCCGTCTACATCTACCGCGTCCTCAAGCAGGTCCATCCCGACACTGGTGTCTCCTCCAAGGCCATGTCCATCATGAACTCGTTCGTCAATGACGTCTTCGAACGCATCGCCAACGAAGCTTCCCGCCTGGCCCAGTACAACAAGCGCTCCACCATCTCGAGCCGCGAAATCCAGACCGCTGTCCGTCTCATCCTCCCCGGTGAGCTCGCCAAGCACGCCGTCTCGGAAGGCACCAAGGCCGTCACCAAGTACACCAGCTCCAAGTAAGGAGTTGATGCGCTTGCGGTCACCCGTCTGATGGTTTGAATCGACTTACCGTCGAGAATCACGAATACTCTTTTTTATCCCAACGGCCCTCTTTAGGGCCACATTCGAACTTTATGTTCAGTCTCGGGGAAGGGGGGATTTGAATAAATAATGATTTGGGGTGGGGTTGATTTGGGTTTGTTGGAATGTGTCATTGGCTCCGTTACCTCAATTCAGTTTTTTTGCGAAAGAAGCGGTTGTGCGAATAGTGCCGAACCCACAATGAGCGAGCTGCGTGCGAATGGTGAAACAATTACAAATGTATTTTGTGCGAATGACAAAAACGCTACAATGCACGAAATGATGACAAATCACCAGTTTTCTCTAGCTTCATCCAATGTCATCATTTCTGGATCGCAGACTCTTCTTTCTTGACTGCCGACGGCGTAGGTGCTTCAATACTTGACTGAAATCGACATTATAAAAGAAAATTATATATAAAATGTCCCCCAAATCGAGCGTGAAAGCAAACTAACCTCATTCTCCGGTTTGACTCGACCTTCCGCGTCCTTTTCGTCCCGTTCCAGCTTCTCGAAGTACTCGACGACATCCTTCCCGACCTTCGGCTGCGGAAACACAAACGGCTTATCACAGACAAGCTTGTGCTTCCACTTCTTTTCCAGCCAGTCCAAATAGAGGTTGCGCTGGCTTTCGAATCGAGCCTTTTCCTCGTTGATCTTCGCCAATCGGGCCTTCTCGTCCTTGAGGCGGTCTTGATTGGCAAGCAAGGCGGCGTAGTATTCATTGGACGGATCCGGGTTCACAATCATGCTGGTCAAGAGGCGATTCTGATGGACGTCGAGGTCGAAGTCGTCGATGGCGAAGATGGGATCATAGGGGCCGTAAATACTGAAATGGTATATATAAAAATGTAACGCAATTGCAGCTTGGGTTGCGAAACTTACTCGTCATAGCCGAGTTCAATTGAACCGGAGCCTTCCATGGTGAAGTAATGACAATGAAGACTGATAGGAAGACATGCTAGAGGGACATCCAGATAGGGAGGATATGCAAATTTTGCATTTTCTTTCTTCCGGAAGCTATTTTGCATACAAATGTGTCAGGACCTTTGAAAGTGCGCACGCACTCAAACGAACGCAAAAAACACACAAATGCATGCCCTCATCTTTTCGACGTCAACAGATCACTTCAATTCCCATTTTATTATCATCAATCAGCTTTCGATCGGTCACCGAACGCCTTTAGGGCACAACATGACCAATAAGAACCAAAAAAAAAAAAGTGATCTCTGCAGAGTATTTTTGAACCGAAAAAGACCCGTTCAGCCAACCCAAGAAGACCCCATTTTGCAATCTTTATTTTCCACCTTCGTTCACGCTCCGATGAGTAAACATTTTCTAGATTGTAGCCAGAGGGTAATGACTATCTTTTGGCAAAACAAATTTTAATTGCCTTCATTAAACTTGAAATTTTGTTAAAAATAACTATCATTCCCATAACATTTTTCCAGTTTTACCCATTTATCTCTCTAACTTTTACGACAATCGAAAAAACCGACATCTCCATCAACTTTGACAAATCTACCCGTCATAAAATAACATGGTTTAATGATCTATCTATCCGCCATCAGACGGCTGATAGTTGATACACTTTTTCGGTTTCACTTTCGGCTGTTTATGACTGTGGTCCAAAATGCGAGACCCGTGGCGGTTGGTTGGAACTTTGATTTTACGACAGGACGTCGAAGTACCAAAAACTACCTTCAGAAGGCGAAGGGAAGACGTCTCCGCCCTGGCGACGTCTTTGAAATCACAAGGAGAAGCACATAAAAAGCAACTCACTCCCCTGCGGGCGTTTGAACCCCCACTTTTCATGATCTCCGGTGCATCGTTATATAACTCACTATCGGTTACCCATTTTGAAGCTGTTTAAGTAAATTGAAAAGTTGAAGTTGGTTTGGTGGCAGTCATGAAGAAAGTTCATTCACAAGCTACTGGTGAGTTCGTTTTGGAAGTTTGTAAGGGGTGTGGATTATTCCAGGGTACAATTTTTGTTTTAAAAAGTGGATTGAAAAGTTTTGAAGCATCCTTTTCTTCAATTATTTTGTCAATTTTATCAAAAAAGTTTAACAAAAAATTGAAATTTGACCGAATTAAGATTGGGAATCAACCTTTCCAGTCGAGCAGTACCGTCAAATCCTGAATCGCAAAGGCTCTCTGTACAACATCCTCCAACAAACCGCCGATGGCCTCTCAAATGCCTTTACTCGTGATCAGAAAACTCCAGAAGACCTTATTTTTGATTTGTTCAAGATTCCAAACAAGAATGAAGCCAGCATCGGAAAGCTGTTATCTGTCCTGAAAAGCTATGGCCTACAAGAAAATGACCCTAGACTAGCGCCAATGATGGAGCGTATTTGGCGGATTGAACGAGAAAATGAGGAAATCAGTAATGAAGCGAGGGATCCGAAGCATTGGAAATTGAGCAAAAATGACTTCAAACTGTAGGTTTATCGATAATAAGCGGTAAAAAAAACGGTTTTGTTTCAGTTGCGTGATCGAAAGCTTGTCACTGATTTCAAGAACACTTCAAAACAACCTCATTGTGCCGTCGTGGAACCCTTTTTGCAACATTATTAAAGAAATTTTTGAGGCTGTAAGTTGTAAAGAGGTCTTTTTAAAAGTTTGAAAGAACATTATTCCATTTAGGTCCGACCATTGTCAGATGGCGACGTCGCAACGTACATCCCCCAGCTAGCTCGTCAGAATCCTGACAGCTGGGGCGTCAGTATCTGCACCGTTGATGGTCAGAGGGTGAATTTCGGCGATACGAAGAATCCTTTTTGTATCCAGAGCGTCTCCAAAGCCTTCAATTACGCTATTGCGGCTTCTGATTTGGGGGCTGACTTCGTAAGGTCAATTTTATCGATATCATTTTTCTGAAATCGAAGTTTCAGGTGCACCATTTCGTCGGTCAAGAACCCAGTGGTCGCCTTTTCAATGAAATCTGTCTCGATAGCAAAAGTAAATTTTCGAAACTTCCAAAAAGACAAAAATCACTAAACAGTTTCTCATTCCAGATCGCCCCCACAACCCCATGGTAAACTCCGGCGCCATTATCGTATCTTCTCTAATTCAAAGCAAGATGAACATGGCTGATCGGTTTGATTATGTCAGTTTTCCACAGTTAAATTTGTACTTGTGCACTCAAACACCACCATTTTGAGTGCTTTAGTATCGTCAATTAACGAAAACCGAACTTTTATGACCGTCTTCCAGATGCAATTTGTATCCTTTTGACTCGTTTTAGATGCTGTCCCAATACCGCAAGATCAGTGGCGGCGAATACGTCGGATTTAACAACGCTGTTTTCCTGTCTGAGCGTCTCACTGCCGATCGTAACTATGCCCTTGCCTACTACATGAAGGAGAATAAGTGTTTCCCGCCAGAGGTTACAAGTATGACCGACGCTTTGGACTTTTACTTCCAGCTTTGCTCACTTGAGGGTACCTGTGAATCAATGTCTGTCATGGCGGCGACGCTAGCTAATGGCGGTGTCTGCCCATTGACGGAAGAGCGATGCATTGAATCGAGGCCGTGTCGAGATGTGCTCAGCTTGATGTACAGTTGTGGCATGTACGATTACAGTGGACAGTTCAGTTTCCATGTTGGGTTGCCAGCGAAATCTGGGGTTTCTGGTGAGATTAAAAAACAAAAAAGGCATATTGAAGATGTTTTTCGTTCCAGGAGTGATGATAGTAGTCGTCCCGAACCTCATGGGCATATGTCTATGGTCACCACCGCTTGACAAGCTCGGAAACTCCTGCCGTGGTGTAGCCTTCTGCAAAGAGCTCATTTCCCGCTTCAACTTCCACAACTATGACAGTCTCGCCCATACTGAATCCAACAAATTCGACCCTCGAAAACGCCATGGCGAACTCGAAAAAGACCAAGTCGTTTCCCTGCTCTTCGCCGCAAAAGCCGGTGATCTCAACACGATTCGCCGGATCTTCATGCAGGGTGCCGATCTCGAAATGCCAGACTATGACCGACGTACCGCTTTGCATCTAGCTTCGAGTGAAGGCCATTTGGAAACGGTCAAATTCCTGATCAACATTGCCCGGGTCAAACCCGACCCTCGAGATCGATGGAATAGAACTCCTTACGATGATGCCGTCACTTTCGGATATACTGTAATTGCGACATTGTTGGACAAAGCTATGGGCATGTCAGACAGTGGCATCAAGAGCGCGGCCAGCATTTCAAGCTTGAGTGGCGTCGGCGTCGGAACAAATTTGAAGCTCTTACCGAAAAGGCAGCTATCAGTGCCGTCATCAGACGACGATGAAGAGGAAGAGGAAGTTGTCGATGATAAAGCGGAATCGCCTTTGGATAATAACTCGAAAAATACGTCGAAAACAAACAGTAGCGAAGTTTTATTTACGCTTGGTGGGGCTGTTTCGGACTGCCCCACAGAGCCGGAGAAGCTGTAATTACGCTGTTTTTTGTGATATTCTGTGTTTAGATAGCTGTATTTCACATTTTTAACGCAATGAAAACAAAAAATTAGTTTAAACTTTTCAATTTTGATGACAACTCGCATAATTTCCGATAATTCATAAAATTATTATATTTTATTAAATTTCACTCTTCAAATTTCCAGCAAATAATATCTGCCAATAAAAAGCAATAAAGGGCACATTTAACAATTTGGCTGTTTCTGTCTATTAGAAGTAACACCGATTCGGCAACGTAAAGCAAACCAAAAATCATTCAGATAATAATGACAATATCTGTCGTACAGACCGCATCACAATATCGTTTGTCAGTATAGTCAAAAATGGAGGAATAAAGGTAAAGCTTGAAGGCACCGTCCGCTTTGGAAAAGATAAAAACATCAAAATTACATAAAATTTTACATTAGAGACGGCACTAAAATACTCTATAAAGGCATCTGGTCTCTGATGTTTGTTCTGTCTTCTGTCTATTGTGGTTAAAAAAGACGACATTTTTGGCATGCGTTATCAATAAATAAAAAGAGCAATGAGAGGAAATCAGCACCTATGAGTTTGACAAGAAGAAAGGAAACAACTTTGGCAATAAAGGCGGCAAGGGGAAGTGCCGTTTTTTGGTTTTGATGACAACTGACATTTTATAAATGTAAAAGTTTACTAATGTAAGTTTTTGGTAAGTTAGTAGGGTTTTTTTGGGCACTGCAAGTATGCAAAAATTGGGCAATTGTGTTTGGTTTTGGAAGGATAGCTGAACGACTCGCTGATGGGCATGGCTCAGATGCGGAGGGGTGAGGTCCGCTACCCGGGTGGGGGAAAGAATTTTGTGTTTTTAATGAAAGTTTTTTAAATTTTCAAAAAAATCAATAAAACGACAGGCATAGGCATATTAGGTCCCGTTAGTTGGTGGTGATGGCGGCTCTTCAACGGTTGGAAGTTCGTCGGCGCCACCCGTGCTGAAGGTGGTGGACACCTTGGAAGTCGAAGTCGGCGAGGATGGGTTTGTCGTAGTTGTGACATCTGATGTTTTTGGCGGATTTCGAGAACTGTCGGTTTCTGTGCGCGCGGAATCGGGTTCATCTGGGATTCTGGCGAGGTACCATTGACGGTTTTCTTCGAGTTGGTCAAGGATGGGCTGGGCATCGGGATAGACGAGATCGGCCCAGGTTTCGAAGAGGGGGTGGACGATGTAGTCGATGAAACCGACCTAAAACATCATAATTTTTACTTTTTTGACGTTTTTGAAAGAATTTTTGATGTCTTTTGAAAGAAAGTTCGACAAACCTGTGACTTTTCGATCGTAACATTGCCCCGATCACACATCGGACTAATCTCCAATCCAAGTTCCTTTTCTTTATCGCCTTGCCGCCAATACTCTTCCAAAATGCGTTCATTCCACGACCTGTAGAGATCAATCGGCTTCGTGGGGTTGGACAAGTCAGCCAGATGAATCATCGATTGCAGAACCTACAAAAAACATAATTAAACTTCCTTTTAAAACCTTCAAAATGCGTACTTGTAACCGTTCAACATGATTATCCAACGTGATCACCGCCGAGTTTGAAACCTTCTTAGCTTCCACCATCGTCTTCAAATCGGCCAACAAACTCATATGTTTCGACATATCAGTGGCCAATACCATCTCAATAACAGTCTTTCTGAATGTTTGCCGCTGTTTTCGGGACCAATCTCGAAGGAAGTCGCAGTGACTCTCCTGGAGTAGCTTGAAGGCCACTGCGAGATGGTGTTGTTCCAGGACGGATTCATCGTTGTACATGATTGCCAGTTCGTTATCTGAAGGAAAATTGATTGAAATTGGGTCAGGCTTTGATAAGGCTTACTGGAATTGACAAGGTACTGATTAGTGAATCCAGGATGGTCGACATCGTGAATCGCCGAGGCAAAGATGGCAGCAAAGACTTCCAAATCCGTAAACATATCCTTAAAAGTTTACATTAACAACTTTAAACAAGTTAAAATAAGCTACCGTAAGCGCCGTAGACGAAATAAGCACATGCATCGATTGTGCCACATCGGCCGCGTGAATTTGGTTGTGATAAGGATTGTCGCGATAGTGATGCTCCAAATGTAGCAAATATGTAACCAGTGTCGATGCCGGAATTTCGAAATGCTTCAACAGGCCCCTTTCACGCAATATCGTGTACGTGACCGTTGTGAGGGAGTGATTCTTGCTCAATTGATGGATCTTGAAGATATTTGGGCCCCAATCATTGATCTGCAAACAAACATCCAACATGTTTATCTTCAATTTCCAATTTTCACACCAATAACAACTAACAACCATCCAAATTGAAAACCCCTCACTTCTGCCTACACAAAAACTATCTATCTAAACTCTCCGCGCAACACAAAAAAATCAAATCAGTGCCAGGGGCGCTGCGAGCGACACCATCAACCGTAAATTTCGACCACAAATCTAATCAAATTAAAGAGCAAAAGGAAGCCCAATTAGGCTTGTGTAAACTGCGACAGCAACAAAAACTTGCTGACAATCGCTTCCACGCTGCTTCCGGTCGCTCACGCGTAGAAAAGAGAAGTTCAGGCGGAAGTGCCTCCGGCGGCAATGGTCGTCGCTGGCTGCAGACATCAAAAGGCTGATACTTTGGTTCTAATCATTTGCGCGCCCTGTTCGACTTGCGGCACTGACTGATAGAGAACAAAAGAGACCAGTTGAAATGCGTTCATTATGCGGTTTGGTGAACACTGACGATTGCAAAATCACACGCTAATGAGTGCAACGCGTTTCCGTAATTTGTGTCGCTTTTGAAGAGAGGTTTGGCGAGGGGCCAAATGGGTTTTTAGATGGTCAAAAACATCTTTAAAGTTGGTAGATCAAAAATTAAGATCGTAAAAAGTGGTAGAAATGAGTAAAATTCAGCATAGGTATACTGTAGGTTACTGTATTTGACATTTTTGGTGTTAAATTTGATCTTTTTGCGGGTAAAACATGCGAAATATTTTCAATAGATGGAATTTGTTTATCATTTCCCTTGCGCTAACACCATAAAACATGCCCCCAAAAAGCGTTGAAACACGCAAGATAAACATCACTGATAAAAAGGGTCCAAGTCAACTCACCCTCTGCATGTAAACGGCGACTTCCTTGAAGCAATCGACGCCGTACTCTGGAGGTGTGCCGCCGTGACTCGGAGCTCGCAACCGACGAACCCCACTGATTCTCGACATGGCAGCAGTTTTGGCTTTGTTGAACAGTGATAAATTGGGGCTTGAGCATGCCGACGTGCTAGCGTCCCCGGTCTGACTCGACTGCAATTGCAAAGATGAATACATGTTAAAAGGTGAGTTTATATGGGAAAAAATGACATGAATGGGGTTAAACGAGGCTACAAGCATAGCCCAATAACAAAAAAGTGCTTTATTATGTTGGTTTACTGACCACGTGCACGTGATACGGTCTGGTCTAATGTAATGACCGCCCGAGGGCATGCATGCATTCATCAATGAAGGTAATTTACGGTTAACATAAAAGTTTTCATTCAAACAAATAAAAAAACCGCCCCCTTTGATGGTTAAAGTGGTATAATTAAAATAAAACCGTCACAAAAAATATTTGATTTACATTACATTAGCGCACGAATTTCCGGGATCATGTTTGAGCGTCATGTGCACGCAAAATAAAAAAGGGGTGTGCATACATGCTATGACAACATGTCAACAAAACAAATACATTATAAGTTGCAAGGGGGTGTAAACATGATTTGATTTGAGATTGAATTGATTTGGAAAACACGAAACCCATTTCCGCACGCAAATTTTTGAAACAAAATTTCGGCTAGAAACACCTGATGGCCTCTGCTATGCAATTTTCGTACAACTGGGCTGCAAACGTCAAAAAGTCTAGTCACAAAAATGTATGTTAAATGGACCATGTTTTTTGGTCCATAGAATCTCACATGTTTGAGCCCATAAAGAGTGCAGCCACAGGCGCAGACGCAGGCAAGCATGTGCCAAAAACATAAATGGGGCAAGCTCGGGTCGGGTTTGGGACAGGCACTTGACAATCATAAGGTAAAGAAGTTTCGTTTTGTCGAAAATAAAATACTCAGAAATGTGAATCAAAAAACTTACATCATTCCGAGTTGCGGCAGCGACGGCAGCCGCGAGTTCCTTGTCGTTCACCTCGTCTTCATCCTTGTCCATATACGTATTGATGAGGAATTTCGAGACTTGCACACCGGATTTGGAGGATTCCGCAAAGTGGGAGAGTTCTTTGTTCAAAAGTTTACGGAACTGAAAAAGAATAACATTGTAAAAGTTCAAATTTCTATTCTCGAGTTTGCATGTTTCGTGTCGGGACAAGGCCAGTGCATAAAATTGCTCTGTTGTGAGCACTGATAAGGAAGTCGCTACAAGTGCTGTTTCTAAAAGGCGGGAAGAAGCCCCCAACGCCAAGATAGATGGACTAATTCGATCATGTCCTCTTCTGCTGTGGTCTGTCAAGTCATCGACACCCTGTGATAAAGTGTACCCCGTTTTCCTCGGTGTCAATCGACCTTGTGATGGTGATAACAACTACCACCACTGACTCCGAGAAAGGTTTTCCATTGATGGAACATGTGAAATCAATTAAGCAACGTAAAAAAGCCTGATTTGAGAGGTAATTGTTGAACAGCACGTGGTAACCTTTGAAAATGACGTTAAAGTGTAGCACGCTTGCTGTTTCCCGACACGAAACCGCTAAAATAGGCAAATTTCTACAAAAGTACAGTATACCCACCTTGCTGGATGCCATTTCCGACACAGATCGATGGATTTGAATAGCTTCCAATTGGTCGAGGCACCAATCCAACTCCTCGAGGGTCTCATTGGCACACTGCATGACGGGCTCCGGCAACGGGGTCGAATGCAATGGAGGTCGTCGCGGAGTTCGATACTTCTCGTCCGTGGCCCCGGGCGGCAAGTTCGCGATCGCAATGAAATTGGAACGAACATTGCGCAGACTGGCTAAGAGCTGCGCAAACGGTGTCACGATGAGGTCGTCGCCGTGTCTGAAAAAGGGAGGGGATGCAATTGTCGCGATCTCAGATCCGGTCCGGCTACGGCTTCAGATCCAGACATGAGGGAATATGCCAAACACATTTCCCTTCTGTCTTTTCGTTTGCATACATTCAGATTTGAGGTCAAGTGAAAGCAATGCTGCGAAGATAAGTGCGAAAAAGGAAGTAGTGAAAGTGAGATGAAATTGAATATGGAAGTAATTGCGAATAAATTGAAGTGCAGCGTAAGGATAAAAGTAATAGAATCGTAATAATACCTGTGTGACTCCTTATTCTTATGCTCAATACTCGAAGAAAAGGCCCATTTAAACGCGGCCAACTTTGATTTGGCCGCCAGCATGGCTGACAATCACCAACCAGCGTCTTTCCAGGAATAACGTTCGATGTGAAACACAAACAAACAAAAAGCACCGTGAACAATATCAGGGCCCAGGGGCCCAGGAGGGAGGGAGAAGGTCAGTCGCGCCCCCCAACGACACGAGCGGCCATGTGATGGCGGAGACTGACGACGTAGGTCTCGAGGTCCGGGGCTGATATTAACATATAGTTGCTCGTTACAGTACAGAAGTGACCGATAGTAGAAAAAGAAGGCTTCGGCCGGAGCTACGTGTGAAGATACAGCTACTTGACGCACTTCCCAACAAGACGACCGCTTTGATGTAGTTTGAGCCGCTTGCTGCCAGCTAGGCTATCCTCGCAAGCATAGATAGGGTCCCAGGACTATGGCCACGGCCGGGAGCGACAGGGAAAGGGAAACGCTAGAGCCCCATAGCATCATCGACGACACCCCACGTAAAGGACCGTCGAACTCGGTTGCGGTTGCGGTCGAGCCTGCAAGCCTTTTTTTCGACACTTGTGAGCTCACTTCGCACACTTAGTGTTCACCCGGAAAAAACCACTTGGGGGTCCCCTTTTTTTCCTCCTGCCCAAAAGCCAAAAGCAATCGAAGCCCCGAGGAGTAAATAGCACTTCGAAGAGCTGCGCCTCGGTTAAACAGGCAACTGCCACACGCAGGCCATGCCCTGCAAACATTAGCATGGGCAGATGAACATAGACAAAGAAAATTGTTGTTTTACTTCCGTGCTTTTATGGATTGAACTCAATAGTATTTTGCGTGCTTTGGTCACTGATTGAATTTCGGACTTTTTTTCCCGTTTTTGCAAACCCCATTTTCATAAAATAACCGAGCTACTGTAAAACCGCCTAAAATAGCCAAATTTTACTGTGAAGCCCCTATCAGCTCCGATGGACATGACAAAAACATCTGTAGAACTGTCTATCCTATCAAAACAAACCTCATTAACTTCAACGGACCGGAAAAACAACAAATTTTGTAAAAACAAGCCTATTCAAATCCGCAAATGACGTAAGCCTCGCCTTTTAACGACGACATACTGTGAATTTGTTTCAATTACCAGCTATCTGGTGAAAAATTACTAATTTACAGATTATTAAAGCTGTTTCATTTTCAAATTGCAAATCTCTAGTCCATTCCCATGCGATTGAACTGATGTGAGTGACCTCTATTCATTGCCGTTGTTTCACAGTGCGCTTCCATGGATGCAGATGCATGCCCTTACATAGTACGAACGACGTCGCATCACCACAGATTTGTGTTAATCACATTTAGCATTCTTCTTCGTCCGAACAAGCAACAGCAACAAGCGACCAACGAACTCACATCAGTATGTGAAAAAAAGAGAACCGAAAGCCGTCTAAATGATAACGAAGAAAGAAGGAAGAAGAAACGATGGCATCCGTTTGGCATTGGTTGCATCGATGGGGTGGTTTGAAGATTGGTTGCAAAGCGTCATGGCTGTATGTGTATGTATAGTATCCCGAACCGGAAAACGGCATGTTTTTGGTTTTTGAAGAATGCGGCAGCGGCAAAGATGGTGGTAAATAGAAGGTTTGGGGTTTGGATGGCTTTGGGTGTTAGTTTTCGACAGATGGAAGACAAATGGATGGGATTGGATGTTTTTTGGAGGTTTAGACGTTCAAAAGTTGCTTGAAGTTTGCAAATTTATGGTTTAAATTTCGAATTTTTAGCTGGTTTATCGATTTTTTGACTATTCAAATGCAAATTTCGGCTTCTAATCACTAATTTATAGCATTCCATCAGAAAATATAAGTTTACTTAGTATTTTACGGCACTTTTTGAATTCCCACCAATCCGTCAAACGTCCCCCACGTCTGCAAAATGGATAAAACCCCCTCAACCGCCCCAATGCATGTGTAATACCTGGTCGAAGAAAACTTGCGAAAAACCCCTTCCTACCATCATCCCGTCAACGCATTTGACAATTGGCCAACGTGAATAATGTGCCGATGAACGACTTCCTTCCCCCCTTCCAAAACGTTACTTACTTGCCCACGGCCAATGGCCCTGGCGTGCATGCACGTAAAGTTCCCAAGTTCCCGACGACCGATTGACATCATTATCAACTGTTGTCAACGCCGATTGCGATCACCTATGCCGGCCTTTGCTTTGCTTAATGACTATCACGTCATGAATTCACCAAAAGTCATTCATGATGGCAATTGTCTACAACTTTTGCCAACTCGTAAAAAGTAGAAATAACCAATAACGACCAATATCGATCAACAAAGTGCCTGGGAATTCTATATTCTTTTCTAATAAATACGTTTAAAAAACTCATTGCAAACATTTTATTAGGCCCCTAAACGCTGGGATTTGCGGACATTACGTTCAGGCTTTGGGAAAGGCCGGCCAAGTTATGGTTTCAGTTTGAAGCAAAGCAAAACGCATAAAAATCCAATCCACAGGTTGAAAGTGTCCATAAAAACATAATGCGAGCTTTTCATGCTTTTAGAAGTGGTCGTAAACCAGACCAGGCCCTGAGAAGAGGGAGGGAAGACAAATGTAAACCGCAGATTCTCACGTTCAAACTGAATATGCTAATGGTTATCGGAAGGGCTCACTAGGGGGTTCGGCGGATCGATTTACGATTCTCGTCTGGGGCTGCTAACTTTTTGAAGTGGAATTGCATATGCAAAAAGTTCGAAGAAAGTAAATTGGAAGCAAAATGGAGAACAGAATCGAACTTTGACAAGTCAATTTGCAAAAGGCAGGCAACTTCGAAAAAGGCCACGGTTACCAATTTTCAATTTTACGGAAACTCAGCGTTTTCCATTAAAATTAAATTTAAAAGTACAAATATGGCAGTGCAGAAAGTCAAAGGAAAGGAAAGCGAAGATGTGCATGGCAGGCAGAAGTCAGTTAGAAATTATGAGTTTTTAAAAAGTTCAAGGGCTGCCGGCAGGACTGGAGGTTAAATTATGATCACAAATGACGCTAATCTTATTTCCAGAAGGCAAAAAACGAAAGCCAAGGCTTAAAAAGTGCAAAAAAGGTTTTTGCGGTGGGACCAAATCGATGGTCTTGAAGCCAAATCAGTCAAAAATAAGTTTAAAAGCTTACTGAGGATCGGTCGATGTGACGGAACTGGCACGGGACACGGGTCGACACGAACTGGAATCACCGGCGGCACTTCCGAGGCTTCGTGGCTCGAAGCGGTCGATATCGGCAGCGGCTTTGTAGAGGAAGCTTTCACGTCGGGCATGGCCGGCTACCCCGAGATGATGATGGAAGTGGCCGGTTGAGCTGGAAGATGGCAGTGTGGAGTGATCGCCGAAGCCTGGACCTGAATTAGCTGTTGGCGGGGTGGCTTCCGCCGTGGAGGCGGTCGTCGTGCTGAAAGTCACAGGCGGTGTGGAGCCACGCAGGAAGTGTGGCAGGTTGGGGAGTTCGCCGCGACGTAGAAGTCCGAACGAGACCCGTTGCTTCTTCTTGGCTCCTAGGCTACCGGCGGCTGAGGAGGATGGCGATGGAGCCGCCGAGGAGGACGAGGACGCCATCGTCGTCGAACGCCTCCTCGATCGATGCCACCGGCACAAGGCTGGATGAAGAAGAGGATGGAGACAAACTGATCTGATTCAAAGGCCTTGATGGGCAAATCGTGGTGAAGTCAAAGTGGGGGAGAATCGTCGTTCAGACAGAACAAGATGATGTTGTTTCTTTTCGGGAGACGCCCCGCCAATGGGGACCGACGACGACACAGGGGTCTCGGAGACGTCTTCCTTGACGTTGACGCCCCGGGAGGACGACGTGTCTCTCTCCTCCCCCCTAGTTTCGGTCTTCGTCTGCAACAACTACTACAACAGCAGTAGCCAGCAGCAGCACGGCTTTTTCTCACTCCACTCGCGCTGCTCCCGAAGGCGAAGGCGATGGCAGGCTGTGGTCGAACCGGAGGACAGAAGTCGCCGGGGCACGCAAAGAAAAGAAAAGCAGAAACAAAAAATATATTCTCTTTTTCTCCCCCCTTCACTTCTTCGAGGCACAGGGGCAGCGTTAAAGCCTCAGGGCGTGCGCGTCGTCGACACGCGGGCGCCGGGTGCCGTACACACGTATAAGAAGGACGGGAAAGCAAGAAGGCTTTGTGCCCTGGCCTATACACCCGCACTCGATTTTGGCTGTTTCACTCCTCGAGCCTTTTTTTTCGGGCGGGCGGACTTGGCTTGTTGTCGTTTCGCCTCCGGGTAAACCGTCAATGTCCCTCCAGCCAAAAAATGGGCGGATCCCGAGGCTAGTCTCGAGTCTCGAGGCTTTTGTTCTCCGCGGATGACTTTCGACGTCGTTCTTCGTGGGTCTCCCCCCTCATCCTTCAATGTGCCACAAACCGATGGCACACACATACGCACATGAAATATCGCAATGCCCGCTGGCGGTGGCGGTGGTGAAGATGCAAAAAAATGAGAAGGAAACGTGAAGTTGAGTGTTTTTTAGCTTCTTCTTCCAAGGCTGCTTTGATACTCCTTCACTTTGTACGTGTCACTTTTGTCTTACAAATTTTTCAAAACCATAGAAGCATGGCAACCTTCAAGGCCAATGGCGTTCAAGTTCGGCTCAAAGATCAAATCAGAAAGTTTAATCAGACTGACAGGCGCACAATTAGCCTATTGAGAGTGCCGTCCGGCGAAGATCATCCGGAGGAAAACGCAAACGTTTTTCTATCGCCTCGTAACTCACATGCAAACGGCTTGTCCTAGGCCAACTCTCTGCAGACACAGGATGTGTGTTGCTCTAGAGGGCATAAATTCTGTTCCGGGCCACGACGGATCTGACGCTGACGTTGGCAACTCACAAAACGAAGAAAAAAAGAATTCTTCTTGCCTTCATCGTTGTCTGTGAACCACAGCTGCTACCACCAACCACACTACCAATCTGACACTACTGATCGAGAACGAGCGGGTTAGCTCGCCCGCATGACATTGGTCCGGGCCAGCCTCGACGAGAAAGAAAGAAAGCCACGGCAATGCTTTTTGTCTTCGTTAAACCCCTTTGGACACGTTACCCAAGACAAGACACTACCCCAGGGCAAGACAAGCAGGGGCCCCATAAAATAACAACATTAAAGTCATCAATGAATGAAAAGAAACGGACGGGGGAGGAATCTTTTCTTTCGGGTGAGCTTTCAAACGACTAAATGGGATAATGGAAAGGGCATTTTGAAAGGTTTTCATCTTTAGAAGCGGGAAATGCTAATGGGCGTCGAAAGATGGACAAAGAGGCTGATACCGACAAATGGGTGCCCATTTGGTTGGAATGCGGATTCCTGGAGGGTTTTAATGAAGGAAGAGATTGACATCAGAGGGATTAGACATGGATATTTTGAAGATTTGATAATAAAAAAGTCATTTAAAAGGTTGAAAATCTTACCGTCGACCACTGACATACCATACCGTATGTCTCCGCGGCGCCGGTCCAATGATGGTCGGTGCTACCGGCATTTCAGCGACCATACAATAAACTTTGCTTGTTTTTAGCTCTCAGATGTATCGTAAACCAATTCAGACTAAAAAAATTACCGTCAACAGATCACAGTATCCGCGTTTCTCGTCACGATAACATGATAACATCAATCTTGCCAAAAACCTTCCAAATAGCAGACAATTTGCATGGTTTAAGACAACGAATCCGTCAAAATATGTTTTTCCTCCCTTCAAATTATCCGAAATTGGCACCTTTCCCGGATCGAATTCTATCCAACCCCGGCCGTTCCGGATAGACATAATTGCGGGGGCAGCCAATATGTCTGCAAAAAAGTGGTCCCCGGGTCCGCCAACAAAAGTCAAACCCTAAAGCAAAAGGGCTTTCAAAGTGCAGAAAAGCACTTGGCACCCCCAAGGTATGGAAATCCGAGACGGATCACGCGGAAGGAAATGAAACGAAACATTCAATTCATCGTTGCAAAATGGACGTGAGACCACTTTTCGTTAAGTGAGTGACAATTCGAAGATACTTACGATTGGGCCTGATGTCTGCCTGAGCGTCGGCGGCATTCATCGCAAAACAAACGCATACAGTTAATGCGCTTCACAAATATTTGGAATTGAAATGAAATGCATAAAATGAGTGGGTTGCAAAAGTGGATGGCCATATTCATGGTTACGTGGAAAAATAAAAAATATAAATGATTATTTAAAATGGCGTGCAAATCAGGCTTCCAAAAATTTAATTTATTCGAAAACACTGGAATGCCAGGAATTTTTAACTGGTTCCAGCAATCATTTTGGGCCGTCATTCTTTTGAAATGGATAAATCGCATGAATAAATTAAAGGTGGCAAAGTTAATGCGTTTCTGCAATGTGATTGGATTACTTTTTAAGGGGTCAGTGTAAAGTTCAAAAACGAGTAACTTAAAAACTGGGAAAACGTCATTTTTGACATAACAAATGTGCTTAAATAGTCGATTTTTTGAACTTTTATCAGCGAATTTCACTTAATCACATTAATTTTGACGTAGTGAAGTTAGAAACCGCAAATGTTGACCGTAACAGTTGTCCAAAGGCACTTTAAAGTACGAAAAGATTTAAATTAAACCTTATCAAAACATGACCACCTTGATTTGCACTAAAGTTTGATCAGTAATCGCCATCTTGCCAGAAACCAAATCAAATTGACCTTTTGGGAGAATTTCTCAGGCGCCAGGAAACAGCCATAATGGATCCACGAATGAACAAAACTGTTTTTAATCAAAACCTGTTTCGGAAACAAAAAATGATGAGAAATTAAATTGAAAGAATGTAGGCATGGAAATGGTCGTGTGAACGGAAAGCAAAACAAATTTGAACTCTTGAAGAGACATCAAGTTACAATTGGTAATCTCAAGGGGATTGGATTTTGATAAAACTGATGTAAAAGGGTTTGGACATGATAAATTTGACGTTTGATTGGAATGAAAATATTTACTATTTGATAAAGGGTGAACAATAAGTTGAAAAATAAGGAGATTAATGGGGTTATTTGGACTTTCTGTGATCTAGAAAATATCAAGATGTGAAAAATAAGAAAAAAGAACCCCAAAACACGAGAATGCCGTCATGGCTGGGCCATGGAATACTCATCATCTGCGTCAAAGCCCGTGTTTCCAATGTTTGAGCACATGCTTGGATGTCGCTGTGAATGTGTTTCTCATTTGAAGACGAGCGGGTCACGGATATTGTTTGACATCTTGACAACAGGAGGACCATGGCCATTGGAGGCATGAGTGGGTCGACAGATTTGCGGCGAAGGCGTAAGCAATTTCCTTTTCGTCAATGGCACATGGCATCTTCTGTTGAGCAGGGTTGGAATTGCAATGCCCTCGGAAGCGCTTTGGAGGCGAACGAACGATGACAATGTCATATGGGATTTATGTATCCAAGTATCCATAGAATAGTACAATGAGACAAAAACATACAGTAATCACTTTTTGGAATCGAAATAGATTGATTTGACGAGAACCCCAGTCTGATCCCACGTTAACGCTACATTAGTCATGCTTCAAAACGTGTGAAACCAAAGTTGCAGTCAGTTCCAGTCAGCTCGGCCAGGCCAGGCCACTTCCGTCATGATGTTATCCGCATCGGATCTATCACGGGCACGTGCACAATCGTGTCGTCACACGAGACGCCCCAAAAGTGCTTTTCCCTCTGGCTTTTTGTCTCGCTTCTCCCTGTCAGCTACTGAAAAACCGCCTTTATGCCGTATGTTCAGCCCTTCAGGGGTCGTCGGGGTTTTCCCATTGGCCAATATTGGGACCATCTGATGGCAGCGAAGAAGCATAAGAGCCCTCTTCCAGGCCATCCAGAAGCTCAACGTGGAAAATGAGACTGAAAACGGAGATGCCAAAGCGCGTCTAACCCCATCCCCTGAACACCACAAAACGAACAGCCAAGCTGTGAAGAGAAGTCTGTTGAAAGCCCATAACAACATAATGAAAGCCAAAGTAGCCACAGATCAAATATCCTCCGTGGTGGGAGTACTTTGGCAAGGGCCTCAGGGCATGTGGTTTAAAAACGTACTTAAAAACGTGAGGAATTTCAATTACAATGCAAAATTTTGAAAGTAAAGAAAAAGTTGAAAAAGCAAAGATGAGTAATGTAAGGCGGATGTCGTCAGGAAAGACGTCACAAATAATTACGTCGAGACAATCAGCTGCGAATGCCGCTCGCCGACAGACAGACACACAAAAGTGCCCACATGAGACATACTGCAAATTGGCTGTTTTTTGACGGAAGGAAGCAAAAAAAGTGTGCTGTTTTTTGGAAGAAAATTGAAAATTGAAACGTAAAAGTCAAAACAAATGAGTTTGGCGACCAAAGCAAACCAGGAAGAGGGGGATTAGATGAATTTTTGACTGCGAAATGAACATTTTTGTGGGCTTCCGTTCCAACGTAACTGATCATATCAGAAAAGCATGCTTGTTTGGATTAGTCAGACCGCCATGAGCAAAAACAACAAGTAAGTGTGAATGAATCGGCTGACGGATGCCGGTCTACGTCAGAGAAGGGTCAAAAATGTGGAGCATGCCTTCTTTTTTTCGAAAGAGGAAGAAAAAGTATGTATCAAAAAAGTTTCTAATGGCATCAGAAACACTTCCGATGGAAGCCAACGGTTCCGGGCTCGGATTCACACTCATTTTAAGCCAGAAATTTGCAATTGTAGTCCTTGGCCGCACATTAGAGCCTGTGGAAAAAACATGGGAAACAAAAAAGTAGTTAAAAGTAGACGCTCTTCCGAAAGCCCGGCAGACAGACCGTGTCCAAAAGGGCTGAAAGGGTAAGCCTTTGCAGATTTTTGGGAAAGATAACTCATGCAAAGTCGTCAGTTTTTGAAAAATGTGAAAAACTGAACATTCTTAAGGAAAGAAACGTAAAACTGATCCAACAGGCTATAATTTTTATACAAATGAGTGTTTTGCAAGATTAGACAAGTTACTGCCCCATTTCAACACGTTGCAGCTCGTAACTTTTCAAAGAACAGACGAAATGAAGCGCATTAACGCGGAAACAAGAACCATTCTCCAGAAGACACGACGAAACGAACGACGAGATGTGAAAGTTAAGACCCCCTCTTCAATGATACGGCCCCACCGGCTGTGGGAAACGAGGACAACCATTCGACAGATGGCCCTGAGAAGCGAGGGCGACGGCTTTGAATCCGTAACATGTGCAATGAAAAAATAATTTTATGGAAGTGAATTGATTGATGGAATGGCCAATGTTCAGAGATTTTTACGATTTTTTGCAGATTTTATCCGTTTTGTGGGATTAAAGCCGACTTTGTATGGATTTCTCGGATAAATTTTACTTGAAAGCGTCTTTAAACATGCAAATCGCCTTTCCAGGGGTTAAATGTAAGTTAATGACACCCAGACGAAGGAGATATTTAGACTTTCTGTTAGATTGACGTGAAAAAGAGCGTCCATCGACTATTGTACGTGACCCGCGTGGTGGCTCAACCAAAGAATCACTCAAAAAGTGAGGGCGTTCGCTTTTATTGACTCTCTAACCCTCTAGGATCAGTGACAAAACGCCTAAAACGAAAGCAAACCAGACCTTCATAAACCAAACTAAACTTTGAGATCGAGGTGGAGTCTATTGTGATTGTAAGTGCGAGCACGCCGATGATCAACAATGGTTTTCAAAAAGTGTTTGTCTTCGTCGATCGACACAGCAAAAAGTGAAGGTGAAGGTGAAAAGTGAACGATAACACTCAAAAGATGGTAGAGATTAAGAAAAAATGATAAATGGAGCTCGTTCGGACTTCGACGTCATCCTGAAAGGGGCCAGATTCCCAAAACCCATGGAAATAGACTCACTATTCGGGGATCGGATTGTTGGTCGTCCATGAACGGCAATTACGCCAAGCGGCACGACGATTGGCGAGAGTCATGTTTTGGGTAGGTGTAACCGCATTGGGGGGAGAAGTGATCTGAAATCTGACTTCAAATTTATACTTACACGCTTCTGAAGGCCAAAACACGTAAAATCGATGAAGCTGTCATAAAACTCCATGGAACACCCAAAAAGTGAAAGTAGTTTCAAGTCTTTAACAAAATATGTAAATAAGTAAAACGTGGTTTGTAAGTTTTGTAAAAAGATCCCCCAAAGTCAACCATCAACGGAAATCCATGCAACCTGACGCCACTTTTTTGCTAGCCTTGTTGAATTTCAACCAATTTCATGTTTTAACTTTGTCCATGGTCTTGGTCATGGATGAAAGCGCGTGCGCGGGCTTGGCTTTCCATAAACAAGCAAGCGCAACCGAGCGAAGGCACGCGTCGAGCCGAGATAATCGCTAGAAACAGCTTGTTTTTGCAGGGATTGGAGTTCCACTTATCGTGTCTGACACCAATGGACATTGGGGTTGGAGTTAGGCTGACAAGGGCATTTTGGAGGGGGTGGTGGTCGATCAGGGATCAGTTTTTTTGATAATTTGAGAGAGAATTTCATGTTTCAGCGCCGTTTTGACCCTCAAATGAAAGCCTAATTCTCAATCTTGGCTATAACATAGAAAATTTTGAACTCCGTAAGTTAACAAAGCACAACTCCAATCTAAATAAAGCCACCGCGTCACAAGTTCAACCTCAAAGTCCGCGTTCTCGCAGTAATATACCCAAAAATCAAAAACAAAATATGTAGCTGCCCTGTTGTTATGCCATTATGACTACAGATACTAGCTTTTTTCAAGTTAACACGGCTAACACGCTCCTGATGCATTTTCCAACGTATTAGGCATCAACGCAAAAAGCATCTGATGTAACTAACCACCGGACGACAAATACGGAAAACAAAAAAAATGTCGTCGTTTTACTTAGCAGAAACCAAAAAGCAGAAGACAAACTTTGCCGTGTTGAAACTACTAACATGCAAAACAGAGCAGTCCTGGACGCGCTCGCATCAACAGCTGGTTCCAGTTATTTGGCAGACATTTAATCGGGGAAAACACATATTTTAGCGGGGATGGATGTAAGTTTTTTTGGATAGAAGTTCGAAAAAGTGGATATCACTGATGATAGGGTTTACAAAAGTTAATAATATGTCTGGATTATGCTTGTTAAGAGAAAAAAAGATGCACACTCTGGCAAATTAGGTGCAAAACGGCACGCACAGGCACTGCTGAAGAAGAAGCGTAATCATCGCCTCTAGCTAATGGCCGTGGTGGTTGGTAGTTCTGGCTTGGCAATATGGCGGAGATGTTTTACTTTATGGATTCAAAATTTGAAAGACAAGTTGAAATAATTAAAATGAAACATAAGCTCCGCCCCCTTTACTTGATTTGATTGATAAAAAACAAGTTTCAAATCAAATCCTTATCGAAGAACAAAGTCCATTCAAATCAAAACTCAACATGTCCCAAAAGACACAACAGTTTGAAAACATTTAATTCATTCGTCGCGGAGGCCATCCATCGACGAACTAAAACTCCGGGGGCAAAGTGAGCAAGTGTTTCGAATGATGCAAGCAAAAGCATTGCTTATGTTAGCGTGCATTTGGTAAGGCCGTCCGTGACGTATGGCGGGGATCACTAGCTGCGATTGCAGGCCAATGGATGAAACAATAGACACATTATGATGAATTGCGTCCACTATCAGTTCCGATCGACCTCAATCAGTGATCAATGCCTATACGATCTATCAGAAAATAAAGCCACAGCTGGCTAGAATGGCCTTTTTAACGATCCATTTCAGCCAGCTATAGACATTCATATCGCGAGAATGCACCTGGCAGATTTAAAGATAAAGATAAATCGTCCTCGATAAAAAATATATAAAATCAAAAAGCTCGCCGAACTTCTCGAAAGATGTAAACTGACATCTATCAAGATTAACAATCGCGTTGATGTAAAAAGTCTATATGTACTTGTAGTCGGAAATGCGAGCTGTTGGACGTTGTCAGATGTGATAGCGATAAAAAGATGAAACTTTTATATGACAAGTTTGACTTTGATGTGGTTTTTAAGTGTAAGCTTGGGTTTGAACGTTCAAATGGCTAAAATAGGCACAAAAAACTAACAACTTCGTCATTTGACGGCAAATGACAACACGCAGTTTCAAAGAGCAATAAATAATTTCCCAAAAATGGAATAAAGATCACCCTGGCAGTTGAAAACAAACTAGAAACGCCATTTTTGGAATTGTAATTTGGCAGAGAAAAATTTTCAATTAAAAGTGTAGATAAAAAATCAGAAAAATCCAATTTCAAAAACGTGATTGCATAATCGCGCAAACATAATATTTTGAGTCTTTTTCGATCAGTTAAGATAAGTCAAGTCAAAGCAGACTCGTCCCATTTATCAAATCGAACCCCCTGATACAGAAGCATGACCCGTGTTGTCTTTGATGACACCTTTTAGGACGTATTATTTTTGTCTCGAAGTCTACACAATACATGGGAAGAAGTCGAAGTCATTTCACAAGAGAACAAAAAACAACACACTAAAATGATAAATTATTTTTTGTGCTCGTCGTCAACGTAATTCAATTTTCGAGCATTTTGCCCCGAGGACAAAACGTAATGACAGAAACGAAATATCTTCTTATGTTTTCCACATGTGACGGTGTCTATTTTGCGTTATAATGTTTCCCTTTTCCTTTCCCGAAATAACAACTTGTTGGTAGTTAGTGGAAATAAACATGTGAATCAAACAACATGGATGGCATGGCAAAAATGCGTTTAAGGGGTATACATTTTCAATGAATTGGTCTTAGTGCAAATAGAAAAAAGTTTTAACTGGGACTAATGTGGTATTCTTAATGGGGGAGTTTGAACGGCCAGTCAGTGGATTGATTTAAAATGCAACGAATTTCAAAGAAATATAGTATTTTCGGGTTTATACGGCCATGCATGAATGGACAGTTGAATTTTCTTGACTATGGGCCAGGGATGCGAAATCCCCCGGGGGAAATCAATTCGGGGGATATCCCCGGGGATTTCCCCGGGGATATGCGGGGGATATCCCCCGGCACCAACTTTTGGGTTTTTTTGGTCCTTAATGTTACGGTATCGTATTATTAGTTTAAAGAATTCCTTTGTGGGTAATTTCCTTCAAAGGTTCTAACATTGTCGGAAATCACGATTTTCATGATGTTTTGCCGACATTGATCAAAAATTTTGAGATGTTTCAAAAAGTCCGTTGCGAAATCCCCCGGGGGAAATCAAAAAATGGGGATATCCCCGGGGATATCCCCCGGGGGAAATCCCCGGGGATATCCCCTTCGCATCCCTGCTATGGGCAGGCAGACTGTTAAACATGGAATGTGTACAGCTTATGAAAGAAAAACACTAATGAAAACCCGAAAGACTGCAGCGGCATCATCATTGGCTCAATTGGGCAACATTAAGTCCAGCTAGAAGGAGGAAGCATTTACATTAGGCTCATCCTACCCTCGACAACACTTTCTTATGTCATCCAATATGACATGTGCCATCATTGGGAGGGGCCATGCCATCCTTAGTTTAGTCATGGCTACGGGAGAGATTCACTTTTTCTCCGTGCAGTCTTAGAGCTTCAACTTCGCATTGTTACATTAGGCCAGTAAAAAAAGGAAAAAAGGTTTCGTTGTCGCCTGCATTTTTTATACTTCTGATGAAGGACAGCCGAGGGCCTCCCAGAAAGCGACGAATTGTCCAAACCGAAAAGCCGAGACGAAGGCAATGGACAAAGTGAATTTTTCCCCTATACGGATGGTGGGTGGTTTGACGGGGAGCCCGTTGTCCGTCAGCGTGGAGAAAGGCAGATAACCGCATTGAACTAATGCCCCTCAGGCACATGCCATGGCTTACAAGCCGGCCGACGCCGCCAGATCAAGGCGACAAGGCAATTTGGACCAAGTGCACACATATGAGATTATGTTAAAAAGGGTGAAAAGATGGAAGAAGCAAAATGGTAGTATGTGCCAATGGACTGAAGAGGGGTGGAAAAAACATCTTTGACGGGAAGTCGAGACGGAAGTGCTTCAACTGTTGAACCGTTGGGAATTTAGAATGTAACTTTTGAGGGTTTGTGTTTGGAGATTTGGAGGATAAGGGGTTTAAAAACTAGTTTATTTCGAGCTTTTAAGTCAAGTGTAACAAGTGGAAAATAACAAAAAACAAGCAAGTTTGGGGTAATTCATCATTTTAACAGACCCCTCAAATTTGAGGGTTACTTTTGAAAAAGCCCTCAAATGTGAGGAAACTTTTTTTGAAAGTTTCTAGATTTCTAAACCATATTTTCACAGAATCCTCTTCCAAAAAGTAGCATCTTCATCATTAACATCCGCCGTTTTCGCGTACAATTCATACAACTCCTGAAGCGTCGATCCATCCAAGCTTTGCATGACTTTCTGAAGTCTTGCTGACCGCAGGGAGCCATCAGCCGTCTGATCCACCGTCATCAACGCGTCAATTGCATTCTTTGCGCTGGATGACATGTCTCCTTGAGCTTGACCTACAAAACTTATTCCATTTTAGAAATTTGTATTAAAATTTGTAATGATAAAGCTCCAAAATCCCATACCGTAACCCATTACTTCCATCGGCAGTGGCGCCGCTGACGTCAGTTGATGACACACCATCAAAATTACGGCAACGATACTAATTAGTGAAAACACATTTGTGGAAAAGGTCATAGTTAGCTTCGCTTTTAGCTAATTGGGACTAACGTAAAGGGAATACAATGTTCGGGGACGGGTTCGGTCTAAATACACGTCAATGAGGGGCTCGTTAGGGGTTGAAAGTCCGCCCATTGCGGGATTTTGATTCGATTGAACGGAGTTTCATTGCAAAAAACAGCATTGTGAACGGTTTCGGAGCTGTCAAAACACGCGAATTGTTGTAATTGACATCTGCGAGATTAAAGAAGATTGGATTTTTTGCAACAAAAGATGCGTCAAGGTTTTTGACATCTCTTTCGATGACCATTGAAACGCCCGGATTTCCCGGCGAGCCGCGGCCCGGTGCGTACAGAGTCGGGTCCCGCTGGGAGTGGCGTACGGTGTCGGGTTGTGTGTCCGCTCAGCGCGTCGACCCCCGGTCGCGTGGTGAGCGTTTCTTCATTCTGGCTGTCTACGTCGTTACAGAACAGTTCACGGTGTCGTTGTCTGTCGTTGCTTTGCCTTTTTGTTAGGTACAGACGTAATTGTAACCCCGTCGACTACTTGTTAAGTGTCAGCGTGAGAGGGTTACGGATGTGTATGGCAGCAACGGTTTTGTCATCAATTTTGTCGCAGTTTTGAACCGAGGATCATTTCGGGCAGGCGAATAGCAGTGAATTCGTATTACTATGCGTGAAGAACGTCGCGGCGATGGCTGCAAAGGCTGGGATAATGGTTTCCTTCAGCCCAGGGAGTTTATTTTGGTTTAATTTGAGGAACGGATATATAATTTGTTTGATTACAGGAGTACTCGAGAGAGCTTGCACGGGTGAAGAGACGATGAGCATCCCCGAACGTCTCGGAAGAATCGACAGCTCTCGAGTGCATGGGACCGACGAATATGGAAGAGCGTGGCCTGCCGTGTGCCAATCGCTTCGAGCGATGACGTGCAGCTCCCGTATTGATCGGTTGAGCGGACTCCCGTCTACAAGGTCGGTCGAGTATGACGTGTGGCGAGGGCCCGCTAGGATATATATCATAACGTTTGGCGATGGCCCGTTGATAGTATTCCGTGAAGCGTGTGGCAATGCCCGTCGGAAGCACTGGGCTTGGCGAATGCGCGAAAAGAGTGTGCAAGAGCGGGCGGCGGGGGCCAGCGTTGAGCTTGTTCGTGAATATTCACTGTAGCGGAGGCCACGGCACCGAAGTTGTCCGAAAGATCTATGCGGAATGTAGGCATAAGCGTGTCATGAAATGGAGCTTGACTTGGGCAAAGATCTGTTTGCTGCTTTAATGAAATTATATATATTTCTCGGTCGGGAAGGGTATGATGGAAGCGGTGAACCATGATGCGTTTCTGAAGGAACAATCCGTCGCACCAGTCCGGAAGTCAAGGTGAGAGTAGGTCATCGGCTGGTAAGCGG
>KB455334.1:0-32350 GCA_000341325.1 Panagrellus redivivus | reverse complement strand
TCAAAATGTTTGGGTCAAAATTCCTTGGGTCAAAATTCTTTGGGTTTTCTGTCCGGTAATCCGGTGTAAAGCAGACAAAGGGTGAATTGGTGTGCATCAAAACGCAAGATCCCAAAAATCAGAAGAATCCGGGAAATGATGTAAGTCTACGAAGGCATGATGAGGACGAGTGGAAAGATCGAAACGGGCTTTAAGGTGCAACGCAATACTGGATTGACTAAAAAGAATGTGTTCATGAGGACGAAGTTGCGGTACAGCGTCAATCGTGGAAGTAGTGCACACGGTGAGGAGAGTGCATCAATGTCAGGGGAGAAACCTGGGGCTTCCCGAGTGTAAGGACAAGTAAAAAGGACTCGTATATGTCAGATCAGAAGTCGCTCTGGGTGAACATAAATGCATAACATAACGGAACTGAGCATTTGGAGAAGCCGCGAGGGCAGAGATTCGAGAGCGAACGGGAGTTAGTTGAGGGAGAGTACACTGTCTTTGAGTTTGCTACTTTTTGGAGATTCTGATTGGTGTGTGAACTGGACGTAATAAAGCCAACGGACACTACAACCCACACCAATCCAGCGGGGACGAGACGGCGGGAGCACCGCCGCCGGCGAGGCCAGAAATCAGGGTTTCCACACGAGCCAACGGCGAGGGGGAAACTGCGTTTTCATTACTTACAGTATCCTTTTCACTGGCAATGGTAACGAAAACCTCGGGGATAAACGGAAAGCTGACTTTCAGGGTAATCTTCAGCACACGGCTTCAACCAGGGATGCGCGATGGCTAAGCCATGACCAGCCAAGCGATTTATGCATTTGGCTCTCGCAAAGCCATGGTGTCGTCTCGAGACCCTGCGCAGGCAAGTTGCCTGACCATGTATTTTTCTCACTGATAAAATCGCGCGTGGCCTTAAAAAATAGGTTTTACGCATTTGTATACCCGGTGCATTCAAACCATTTTCGCTGCGAAACCACTTGGCTCTCGCGTGGCTCTCGGATTCACCGCCCATCCGAGAGCCAACTCGGCTAGCCATGATTTTTAGAGCCAACGCGCATCCCTGCCTTCAACAGTAACTTTTAAGAGAGCTTTTAATTGTCGGTCGAGGGTAGATCCGTCCCCGAATTTTACACTTCAAAATGTTTTAAGCCGAAACTGTTAGTGACCCTAGGTAGGGTCTGGATCCGGAGAAATCAATATTGGGAAAAGGATTTTTTGCTCGACTAGGCTGATTTTGACGCAGAATGGTTAGGGGGGACCAAAGGGTGATTTTTTGTTTTTTTTTAAATCCAAAGAGGGGACTAATAGGCACTTTTTTGCTAAATCCGTAAAATACCGCCAAGTCCTCCCCCCTTACCCCATTTTTGACGAAACCCTATATGGGAGAAGCACTAAACGTCATTTTGTTCGTTACTATAAATAAGCCCTGGAGCCAAAAAATCAGACCTCTAACTCTTCAACGAAGTTTGTTATAGGGTCCTGACGGAAACGCTTTCAGAAGCCATATCTCCAGAATCCGGAGGTTTTAGACCGAAATACTCCGGTTTGGGACACTACTCTGGTATACCAAACATGTTGACTCAAAACATTTGAAAGTGTAAAATTGATGCGATTTGTGTGTGAGGACGCGATTTTCCCGGTACACAGGTGTGCCCCACAGTGGTCCCATAGCGAAAAGAGCCGATCGGCTGGACTTTTGAAAAACCAAAGCGTTTTGCTGCCAACGGCGATTTCTCCGGTTTGATCTGCCCTTCCGATGTCCTGTGGCGTCTACCTGGCCCTGTCATTCAAGAACAAGACCCTAGGCGCATCTTTCTACGATGAGGCACAGGCATATGTGTATTATATGCCCGATGTTTTCGAGGATGAGGCGTACAGCCCGCTGCGCATGTGTGAGTCCACTTTTCCATATCTTTTCGGTTTCAATTTTGACTTCTATCACTTTTCAGTGATAGACGATGTCCGCCCAAACAATGTCATTGCGAGCTGTGCCCAGAATGCAGGCTTTCTTAAAGCGCTCCGACTGATTTGTGAGTTTTCAAGTTTTGAGGGGATCGATATATAAATTTCAAAGTTTCAGGCAACTTCAACGCCCCAAACGCCACGAAATACGACGAATCCGTCGACGATGCTGGCGGGGATGATGAACCGGAAGCGGCTCACTTCGATGTCGCCACAGGGTACGAGTTGTCGCAGCAAAATGGCCGGAATCTGGGCGGCGCGGAGGCTGGTTCGAATGTGCCGGTTTACGACGGCGCTGCCGTCGCGGCGAAGTTCAACGCCGGCCAGGAGGCTTCTGGTGGCATGATCGTCTCCACAACGGCCCAGCAACCCGAAGAAGCCGAACAGCCCGAGGAAGAGCTCTTCGCCGTGCTCCACCTGATGCCATCCGTCGCTTTTTGTGAGTTTTTGCCCTCAAATTCGCTTTATCTTTTAACTTTTATATATTCCAGCCGAAGACGAATGCAAAACCCGAGTCACAGAGCTGTTCCACGGCTTCTTCGAGGTCGATACGCAATAGCAGCCGGCTTGCTGTGAAAGCGACAGCATTTCCAAGAGTGTTTCGGGGAGACAAAAAGTTTATTTATTGATCGGTTTTTGTTAATTTCCAGCGGTTTCAGTCGTCCGACAACAGACAGATCCCTTCTCATCGATCGACACAGTGCCATCAGCTACTTTTATCAAGATTGCAACTTGGAAGTTGGTCGGAATATCCGAAACTATCTGAGGAATGTGTCCAATGTGAGACGGACCCATCGACGGGTGAGAAGTGGAACGGCGACGATTTCTGATTGGACCTGTTTTGTTTGCTAAATGCCGGAGGGCAACCTTCGTGTTTTTTTTCATTTAGCACTTTTTCCATTTCTATAATGACATGACCAAACATCCCTCATGATCCTTTCGGTTATGTCATCGGAAAAAACATCGACTCAAAATCTGAGATTCTGATACCTCCTTCATCCTCAATCACTGCCCGACAATGAACTGAACCTTCCTTTCATTCTTCTATCACTAATTCTCCCTCTAAATCACGTTTTTGAAGTTTGTAGCTCTTCGAATTTGCCAAAAAATCCATATTTAAACGACCAATCTTCTTTTTTTCAAGCTTTGATGCCTGATTTTGACCAACGTTCGAAAGAAGAACTGGAAATTGGTGCGTTTTACTGTAATTTTAAACACCGAAGTAGTTTTTGATGACGTGATTTGACACTTTGACTTTCCTTCAGCATTTTACGTCACTGATTCCCCCGTAAATCCGTACAGATCCAGCTATTTTGCGTGTCGTTGTCTTGCGTGTTATCCGACTTTTTACGTGTTTATTCATTTTATCAAACGATTTACCCCCCTTTTGTCCCAGCTGATCGATATCAACTACCGTAATTTCAGTTCGCGCCGCCCTTTTGGGCCGTTCACCATTCACGGTAACAACCATCCAGGCGTGCCGCCGGCGGCCGCCGGCAACGCGCCCTCAGGCTCGGCGTCGTTGGGCGCGGCTGCTTCGACGAGCAACGCTGGCTCCGGTAGTGGTGCCGATCTCAGTGCCTTTGTCGGCAGTTTTGGTGCAGTCACGGGTGCCAATGCGAGTCCGATGTTTGGAAGCGGCCCATCTGGATCCGGGTTTGGAGGGTTTCCGGCTATCCCGAGCACGTCCACTGCGCCTTCTGGGCTGATGCTGCCAAGTTTGGCGAACACGTCGGCACAAGCGCCAGAAGCAACTTCCCGAATTTTGAATGATGCGTATGTGACGTGCCTACTGTACACAATGCTACTGAATCAACGTGGAGCGGGAAATGGAACGCCTACAGGGAGCGGGAATCAGCCTGGATCGAGCTTGATGATGCTCAATCAGGGTCCTCCGCCATCTCAAATGCTACCCCCACAGCCGTCTTTGCTTGGCCGTGAGTTCACCTTTAACTTTCTATCATGTTCTAAAGATGCCTTTTCAGTCTTCCAAGCCCAACAACAACGTCGCCAACCCCTGGACTATGCAGCCCTCGCAAGTGTCCAGCAGCGCCGCCAATCGACCAGTTTCTCGAGTCCCGCCATCCATCAAGCCCCTCCACAGCCGCCAAATCAACAGCTTACCCTCAGTGCTCTACAAGCCCTTCAGCAAGCTCCCAATGCTGCCTTCCTACAGGCCCTGATGCCACCGCCGCCTCAGTCTCAACTGCAGCCACCCCCGCCGCAGCATGTCTTTACCGATGAGCTTCAGCAAGCCGAGCGGCTTGAAGATTTGCAGCAGCACGGCATCGCCTCAGGCTCGGCTTCCCATCGACTGTTTGCAAGGTTGCAACAGCAACATTGGCCAGATACCACCCATCCCTCATCGACCAACCGAGTGGTGCCGTCGTCTATGAAACGGTGAGTTTTGAAGGGTTTTCAAGGATAGCGGGGATACTGTAGTTTTTGGTTGGGTTTTGCGTATTTCGGACGACTTTTTTGCGCTTTTGGATCAAATTTATCTTTGGAGGGGTTTTAAAGGGTACCGTAGTTGGTAACTGTAGTTTCGGGTTATGGTTTGAGATGTTCTGCTTGACTTTGCTATTGTCAATCAGTTTGCGTTTAAATTTACGTGTAGATACGTTTTTCTTGTTTCGGGTTATTGTAGTCGGCTTGTTGTAGTCATGTTACTGTTGAGGGTTACTGTAGTTTACAAAAAGAAGTTGTAATTTGACCATTTAAACGCACTTTCACTGTTTTTTAGACCGTCCCATGATGAAATGACTAACTCCACGACGACTGATGGCGGGTCTCCATGCAAGAATAAACGGAGGACTTCATCTGATCCTTCTTTGAGAAGCCCCTTTTCTAGTCTGTCCAATCTGGGTATGTTTAATTTTGAATTTTGTCGAAATGAAAGTTCATTTGAATCTTTTCAGCAGTAAGCCAGTGCTCATCACTGAAAGCAGCTCTCCAAGCTTGCCGCCTACCTTCCAAAACTTATCCTATGACGCCCATGATGCCACCATCACAATCCGTTGACATTCCAGTTACAACACCGCCACCGGTCGAACTTGAGGTATTGGACCCGGTCTTTCCGCGAACTAGGCTGGTCGAAATCCCGGTGAACTATCAGCATGCCATGTTCGAGCACTGGCTGCGCAACAAGTCCATGACCGAAGATGAGAAAGCTGAGTTGTTTAAGGACCGGTGGAAGCAGCCAAAAAATCATGTTAGTCACTTTTTTAATATTTGTTTAAAAAATTCTGAAACAAGGAAACAACGTAGGCCCACAAATTACTGTCCATATTGCTGTGTTAGAACTGATAACATGCCTTTACATGTTAAGAAGATTTCCCACTTGCTCAATTTTGAAAAATATTACCATATCCGTCCCAAGTCCATGTAAACTGCAATTCGTGTATTGTCGTTAGGCATAATTTGTCTATTGTCGTCGTGAGGAATAAAGTAACATTGATAGATGTAGAGGCAAGGAATGGGAGCATCGAGGTTGATAAAAGGAAAAAAGCATCAAAAATCCCAAAAAAACGCGTAAAAGTCAATACATTTTGTAAAAACTAGGTGGTTTTACTTTGCACGCGACAGCTACGGTGGTTTTTTAATGCTTAAAATGTTATCTCTTTTATAGCAATTCCCCCATTTATGTTTTACCACACCAACTGTACTCCTCTTAGTCCCTTCAAACAACAAAAACATCGATATAAAATTTCTTTATCTTTATGCGAATGCCACTTGACGCAGCCAACCGTGAAAGTGAGTGGAAGAAACGACCGCACTTTGACTACAGTACCCCAGAAACCGTGTCTTTCGCCATCAATAAAACCGCCACTACTATTCACTAACTTGAACCCCGTGTCAATTCAACTTTTGCAAAAACAAAATGGCTTGCACCAGGCTTCTCCATCCCCTCAAACAACACAAACATCGATATGAAATTTCTTTATCTTTATGCGAAGGCCACTTGATGCAGCCAACCGGAATCCTAATAATCACAAACGAAACTTCTCATAGTTATGCTACTACAGGCAGAAAGGCACTACTCGTCCTTGTACAGGTCCGTGACACCGAATTGCTTGACTCCTTCTTCGAAGGGAAGGTTGACAACCTGAAAAAAGGAAGACATTATATTTTTTGAAAAACGTCATATTCTATCTGTCTCAAAAACATCTTATTGATCGAAAAAGCGAGTCTATTGCCTCAAATTGGCTAGTGTTTTCTTTTAAGTTAAAAGAACGAAACTTTGAATCGTCCGCGTAAATGGGCCAGTGGTCTTTGAGCAAAAAAGGATAATCAAATTGCCTAAACAAGCGCGTGCTTTGCCGAAAACGGATGGCCATCTTCCGAAAGCATCACCAAATACAAATAGTAAAGTGAAGCGTTTGTCTAGATGTGTGGGCGGGGATAAAGACAAAAACAAGGAACGTACCTGCATCAAGTAGCGCATTTCGTCCTTGGCGAGCCACTTCTTCTTCTTGGCGGCTTCCTCGGCGGCGACAACGGCCTTCTCGTGTTGCCACTGGCGGATATCAGCGTGGTATTCCTTGATCTGGTGGAGACGCACCGCACCGTAGATGACGCCGGCACCAAGGGCCGCCCATCGACCGAAACGGATCAACGGCGAAACGTTGATCGGCTCAGGCAGCACGACCGTCGTCGGATGGGGAGCAGCGGACATTTCTACCTGGAGAGAGAAGAATAGCGATAACAACAAGGTCAATCTCATTAGCGCCAACCTTGGCGACCTGTGGTCAAAGAAGTATACGATGGATAAGTACAACCATTCGTTCTGAACTCAAATCTTTCACAAAATATCAATGGACACTTTATCGCAGAAAAACGCGCGTACAGGGTTTAAAAAAAGGAACTCAATAATAAAACATTTCAAAACATGTTACACAAAACCTTAGACAAAACCATAGCAACTTTTCATTACAATTACAGCCGCTTAAACAGCCACTTACCACAAAATATCCGTGTACTTGTTTTTTGATGAAAAAGTGTGGGAAGAGGTTGAAAACCCTGCTAACAGCGGATCCCGCCGCCGCTTCACACGCCGCCAAAGTTGCCAAGCATCGAGGAGGGAAGACAGCTTATCAAAAGAGAACAATGTAAAATGAGATGTGGAATAAGAGATTTCAAACATACTCCCGATGCAAGGCAACAACATCAGTAGTTCGGGTGCTCCACGACGACGGAAATAAGAAAAGGAAACAAGAAGCAGGTTAATAATCCGAGTTGGTAATTGGGATGGAAAGCGCCACTAGTTATAATCAACAATCAGTAAAGGGGCGCCAGAAGGGATGAGAAGAGTGGAGCAACAGCTGGGCAGTCAATGACATGGTGAACAGTATCAGAGGACGCCGCTACAGTTGTTGAACAGTGAGGAAAACAATAAAGATACAAAATTAGAAAAGGGCCGACATAATTGTTAATGTAGAACGAAAAAAACAATATACAGCTTGATCAGATAACCCATTTCTGACAGAACTGCTCAGAGTAGGCGGTGAAAAAAACAAAAGATAGAAGAAAGTAGCAAAGCTGATACTAGCGGGCATGCGACTTTTATCATTAGACAACGATACAGAGGAGAAATTACAAGGAATTCGGCTCTAACCGCTAGATTTACTTCTTCTTTTGACCACCGGCGCCTCCAGCATTCTGATTGCGGTTACTGGATTGCACTGGTCGACCGCTGTTCAATCCGGAGTACTGATACTTTGCCTTTTTCTCAGAAGGCTTAAGGATCTATAAAAAGCGGCGATGGTAAATACGGCTCAATTGGAAACGGAAAGTAAAAGCAAACAAACCTGGAATGAACACATGAGCGTCTCATCAACCGACATCATACCACCAGCGTTGTCGAACTCGCCGCAATAGTTGGGTGCCGAGAAGAGGGTCACCAATTGGCGCTTGGCAAAGAACTCGTATCCATCCTCGACGACCTGGTGAGCACGGCAAATCAGATCGAGATCGTGTCGGTTCAGGAACTTGGCTACGACGTCAGGACCGAAAGTGAACGACACACCACGGTCGTTTTCGCCCCAACCTTGCACATCCTTGTCGGGATCGGACCAGAGGAGATCGCACAACAAGCCAGTGTCGGGCACGTCCGTGGGCCGCATGATGCGACGGATTTGTTCCATGTTCTGGAGATCGGGTGAAAGGCCACCATGGCAGCAGAAGATCTTCTCGTCGATGAGGGCGGCTATGGGCAGGCAGTTGAAGCAGTCTGTGAACGTCTTCCACAACTTGATCGAGAAGCGTCGTTTGCATTCATCGTAGAAGCCGTAGATGCGGTTGATGCTGGCACATTCGTGGTTGCCTCGGAGTAGGAAGAAGTTTTCGGGGTATTTTACTTTGTAGGCCAATAGTAAGCAGATCGTCTCGAGGGACTGCTTTCCGCGATCGACGTAATCACCCAAGAAAAGGTAGTTGGCCTCGGGCGGGAAGCCACCATATTCGAAGAGCCTCAAGAGATCGTTGTATTGTCCGTGGATATCGCCTAAAAGAGGACCCAATTAGATGTTTGAATGCTTCAATCGATGAACGTGACTTACCACAAATCTTCAACGGGGCCTCAAGCTCGAGTAGAATAGGCTGTGACAAGAAGATCTCGCGAGATTTGCTGCAGAGTGCTCGGATCTCGTTCTCGGACATGTTGACGGTCTTACCCGGTCGGCATCCTCGCGCTGAAAGTGTAACGTTTACTCATCGATTCCCGAATGATATAGGATCGTTAGTCATCGGCGGCGATGCTGATAGTACATGGGCAATGAAAAAACATTCAAAAAGGCATCCGTAATGGTTGCTCAGAATGTAAAAACATCAATACTACGCGGCGCCAGGTAGAACAATCAAAAAATATATAAAAAAGCTTACCTTCAAGAAGACGAGTGATGAGGTGATCCACATTTAAATCTCCGTCCGCCGACATTTTTGGTTTTCCTGGATGAACCTAAAACAATGGAGATTTATCGATGAGTTCAATGGTGGACGCGATGAGAACACGACAAGGACGGACGCGATACTTTCATCATGCAAAACTCGGGACGGTTTGACGGAACAAAGGCGAACATTTCTGGTCAAAATCGAAGCGAAACCTCCTAAAGAATGCCGGTACATTCCGATGAAGGCGTGGGGTAGGTGAATAACATATTGCATGACGAGAAGCTGCGTAATTTTCATGGGTTTGGCACGTTGAAACGCGAGAAATGTACGCAACAACAAAAAGTAGTAACTGTGTCGGCGGACCGCGCCTGACAAATAACGACGCTGGCGTTTCGGTAGTTCCGTCAAAACACGAGCCGATGAAAAGCCCGGGTTAGGTGGGGCACTTCCGCGCAGCCAATGCCCCCAGGTAATGTGGCACATTGAACGGGGCGGCGGGACGCTTGAAGCCGTCGAGAAAAAAGTCTGACAAGGCGGAGGGGGGGGGGATCGATTTTGTGGGGAAAGAGCAGCGAAGTCGCACCCCGAACAACGCACACACAAATGCACGCACGGACTATGCGAACCACGGGGATCGACGGACAATCGCTCGCGGCCTCCGCTGCACGACAAAAAATGAGCGCGGACGCTTGGGCGCCCCTGCATGGTACAGTATCCGTGGTGCTTTCCATTCGTGGTGAGCGCACTCGACCGATGCGCGCACAGTCAACCGAACGCGAAATGCGTGTAAGTGCAGCCAGCGGGCTCGAGAGAGAGGAAGAGTTCGTCCGTTCCCGAGCTCGCTGCCGCTGGCGTCGACGCGAGAGGCACCCCACCGAAATGTTTTGTCGTCGCTGTCGACGTCGACGTGCCTCCTGACAGCCATTTCCCGCTGTTCGAAAGCCGCGAAGAAGGGACACCGCACGTCGGCCGCGTCGTCGTCGTCGTCGTGTTCACGTCTATGCAAGGGGACCGCCGAGAGAAACGTCGACAAACGACGTGAAAGTGATAAACACATACCGTCTGGCTGCTTTGCTTCCCCCCTCCACTCCATATTCCCTCCCCAGCTGTAAAGCACAAACCGACAGAGCGCCAGCGGCAACGGCACTGGTTACGTTGTGTTTTTTCTCGTCCGAGTGAAACTAAAAACGAAGCACGCCCCTCCAGAGCTCTCGTCTTCCTCATCGAGTTCCCTCGTAGGCATGCCGGCAGTCAGTACAAGTGCCTCCAAAGCACCACAACGAGATTGCCTCGACTTCCAGGCGGCCACTGCCGCAAGATGCAAAAAATGGCAATTGATAACGTCAGCAGCAGTTAAAAGGCATGGTTTAGGTGGCAAAAGGCAATGTGGGGGTAGTTGGTGGGTTTCTGGGATGTAAAAATATATAATTTGAGAGTAAAGAACGCAGATGAGGAAGTTTATATATTTTTTGCAGGGGGTTTTATATTAATTTCATGTTTTCGGAGTTTGAGGGTTGGGATTTCGTATTTTGACGGGGAAAAGCTGAAATTTATATATAATTTTTATAATTTAGAGGAAATAGGGGAAGTAAACATGCCGCAAAACAACATAGTTATAAGCTGGCGTGTCTATAAAAGCCTATTTTAGCCAAAAGTGCAAGCACGACTTGCTTCATGCAAGAAGCTAGCCTAAACTAAACGGAAAAGCAGTTCCTACGAATGCGAATCGTCGTTTACGCGCGCGCGATGTCGCTGATTGCTTCGCGTTGAGATTGGAGAAGGGCGCAAATGTTGGCGATGTCTTGCACGGGGTTCGTATTCTAATTATGTGCATCCAACATTGCCAATTATGACAAAATATATATAAACTTTGCGCAATCCAAAATAAGCAAATCCTCATCCGCTAATACCCCCGCTCCAAAACACCTGCAAAACACGCTTTCCATTCTCACGTATGCTTTTCAAAGGCATTTGCCTTCCGCCCTTTTTTGCGAAATGCGCTTCCTAATTTCCTTCAACAAAGTGCTTCCCGAATGATCCCCCTCTAACCCCCATAAGCCCTATTTGTCGCAAACTGTAGTAGCGACACCACCCGAAAAACCCTTCCCACTAATCTCTGCGGTCAAACAATTCAATTTTCGCTTTTTATTGGAATTACAAAGTGTCGCAACATATTACAATGCAGAGAGAAAGAAGAGCAAAACAAAAAATGTGGATAGTCGATGTTTTTGTAAAATCGTTTTCCTAAAAAGAGAACAAAAAACTGAACCGTTTTTCTTTCCAGAGCATATTTGGTCTTGAATGGTTTGGTGAAATCACAAGAAGCATATGTATATGGATGTGTACAGGAAGGAGATATGTGCAACGGCGATGTCAAGGTGGCTGGACATCTCTACGAAGGCCTATGAACTTGGGATTTCCGTCGGTTTTCAAACACGATGGAAGCGTGCGAATCGCAAGCGTCGACGAGCTTCAAGCGTGTTGGCGGTTTCGGGGGTTCGTTGCCACCAAGGAGTAGTGTTGTCTTCAGGTGCCACAGTGGTAGTGGTCGTCAACCACCAGGGCAGGGTAGTCGTAGCCGGAGCTTCAGTGGTAGTCGTTTGCGGGGTAGCGTACTTCGGATTCTCCCACCACGGTGTCGTAGTTTCGGTCGGAGCGGCTTCAGTAGTCGTTGTCAACCACCAGGCCACTGTAGTCGTAGCCGGAGCAGCAGTAGTAGTCGTCGAGGCGGTGGTGGTGTACTTCGGATTCTCCCACCACGGGGTAGTGGATACGGTAGGAGCAGCTTGAGTGGTCGTAACGGGCACGGCCGGAGGCTGGTAGCCAGTGGCACTTCCAGAGGCAGGTCGGGCACAGATGTAAGCGGACGGGATCTTGCAGCAGGATTGCATCCAGGTCTGGGTCACGGCATCCAACTTGACGCACTTCCGGCCCTTGTTGAAGTTAGGCTTACGGTAGCCGTGCTGAGCGTGCCAGTTTTCATAGTTCCAGTTGCTGCCATCGCTCCAGATGTACTTCTGGTTAGTTCCGAATTGAGCCATGCCAAGCCAGACGACTCCAACTCGTCGTGCAAGTTCTGTAAACATGGTTCATTATTATCAGTAGTGGTGCACACCCCTTTGTTTTTCAAAAACCATGCTGTTTTCGCCCCCTTTGTTTTCTGATGCAAGGGTTGTCCTTTTACGGGTGTCAACCTTTGCATCTGACAGCGTTGATCACAGTGTCGTTGAAACAGTTTTAACAGGAGGCGACATGCTGGCGCCAGTGGCTACTGGCTATCAATCAAGACGACCGGCGCCACTGCCCAAGGTCAAACCGCAAATGATGTCGTGTTTTTGACCGATTTCCGGCGGGTAGTGAACCCCCTTAGGGAGTGTCCCCCTTTTTTAGGCATAGGTTTAACGAAAGTTTGCTGAATGGACTTACCGGATACGAATTGGTTCTCATTGGCATCACGGATCGAGTATTGTTGAGCACCCTGGAAGGCACACTTGAAAGATGCCAAAGTCCATCCGATCTTCTCATTGAAGAGCTTGTAGCACTTGCCAGTATGGGGACTGTACCGCCATGAGCTATCACCGCAGGGATCGGCCGAAGCTGAAAAGGGTTTATGTCAGATTAGGATGCTTAGAGGGATATTGTATATCCCTGTAACGCCGAAATGAACTCACCCAAAGCCAAAACAGCCGTAGCCAAAACAACCATAGTTATCATCGTAGTCGTCATAGTCAACGTCTTTCGTCAGTTATTTTCCGGAGTCGAAAATTGTGCCGAAGCCGATTTACTGATGGCTCTCACGGTGCGCGGGCAAGTCTTATATTGGTCGCCAACGGCTTCGGAACCGGTCGGGTTTCCGTCCGTCGATTAGAAAAAAACCGACAGGGTTCACATCTGCCTTGGGCGGAGTCATCGAGGGTCAGCGATGCAAAAGGGTCGTTCAACACCCAACCCCGCGTCTTCTGAGGCGTACATCGTTGTTGGCGCGCCTCCAGAATGATGAACGGTGGGCGGCCTGAAACCCCCGCAAAGAACCCACGATTCCATTTCTCAATCAAAATTTTAACTGTAATTAAAACTCAAACCATGCACGCACAACGTAAAACTACGCTTGTTACAACTGTCATCGACCGGAAATCGGCAAAGATCGCTCACGCACATCGTGTGATGAAGTTTAGTTTCTTCGAAGTATCAGCTTACTGTAGTCTTACTGTATCACTAATTGCAGTCGTTTCGCATTAATTCGTGTGAATGAAGGGTAGAAAGATCGGAATCGACATCGTGGTCAGTTTATTACCGCTCAAGATCGTCAATTTTAACTTTTGTTGGAGGCTATCAACGTGCTGTGCATAGTATTCGAACACGGAACTCCATCGTCAAAATGCTCAATGAGGTTGTAAAAACGTGTACTTTCGAGAGTCGAGTTGAATGACCTTACTTTTCGACCACTAATTGCGGTAAGGTTCAGACCATTGGTGAATGAACGAATTCAAAGTTGTGCAAATTTAAAATTGTGCACGCATTTGTCATTCATAAAATTTTGAAGTGGTTTTTTGCCACTTTGAATCGAGCATGTCGGCCTTGAAGTTGCAAGTTTGTCCAAAAATCATTTTTGATTTATAGTTTGTATGCAATATTTGATAGTTCGGTTTATTCAAAACGAGCGTTGCGACAAGAGCATCCGGTAGAAAACATGCCCTTAGGCTGTGGGTAATTGTTTTTTCTTCAGTTGAGTAAACTGACGAAAAAACAAAACGATTTTGCTCATCCTTGATTAGAGATGCTCATTACCCTCGTAAATTTTCACGGGGGTAATGAAAGGCACTAATCCTGTTAGGTGATGTGATTGTAGGGATGCTCTGGATACGCTTATCCATCAGGAGTCTTCTTCTTGATTTGGAGCTGACAATTAGTAGTTTGTAGATTACAGTGATTTAGGTTTTGAGTTTTGTCTAGAGATAGCAGGTGTGCTGTACTTTTACGGATAGGGTGTGCATTAGGATTCTTCCGAGAAACTGCATAGGTTGAGTGCTTCCGGAAGATAGTCGTTGTCACCGGGCCTCCACTTGACCTTTGTCAGGTGCAAAGATGACTTCTGTGCTTTCACAAGTCACTATTGCAACACCTACCATGTGATCGGAAACGGTTTACTTGTTCTGTGCCGTCGTCATGACCTCAGGGCATCCTGGGCATACGCACGCACGTCATAAAAGTATCATTCTGCTGATCACCACGCAGTTATTGCATTGTACGGTCAACGAACGCATCGAACGCTCCGTGATGAATGGTGACTTCGTGGCTTGATGGCTACATCTCACATTGTGTCCATCGAATTCTGCTCTGCCACCGTCACCACCTGACCCCCATTGGTGCCAGAAACCAGTTATCAACCCACAAATCTTTGATGATGGCGTTCACGTTTCATTCACGACGGACCCGCTGTCCAGCTGGTACCCAACTGTCCGTAGTTGTCTTCACGCAAATTGAATTAACTCCCGAGATGTGAGTGCTGTAACAACCAATCAACGAACGAAAACGAACCGATCGGAAATGCTACTACTACCAGCAAACCTTCTTGATGCGGTGATTTTCGATGTAATGTCAACCCGGTTTGACTTTTGGACGTTCGCGCTCACGTAGATGCACGCAGAGGGTCACGAGAGAGAGAATCGCCGCAGGGCAGCAGACGGCGCCACTGCTTGAGGACCATTTCGCACGTTTCTGTTCTCGCGACGCGACCATCAAAATCATCAACTGTGCTTAACTGAAAAGTTTTGAATCTATCTGTCGAGACAGACAAAGGGGGTCGTTCGTTAGGTATCTTCTGCAGAGATGTTAGCTCCGGAGAAAAGACCCGGATCTTAAGGAGGGATCCGGATCCAAAAGACCCGGATCCGAGACTTCGGAGCCGGAGGCTCCGAAGGTTAAGATCCGGCGCCGGATCCGGTTCCGGAGCCTCCGAAAATACGGAATAGGATCCGGAGCCGGTGCCGGAGGCTCCGTGGAGCCAGGATCCGTCGGTGAATTTACAACTTTGTGCGTGAAATTCGAAGAACAATACCAAAAAGTGACATGAGTGTATTCAAAAAGTCTGTAGCATTGAAGTTTCATTTCAATGGCCTGTTAGTGGCGCGCCATTTGCAAATACACGGACATCGGCAACGCACAGAAAACAACTGTGTGTCGCAGCTACCTCAAATTGAGGGCCCAAAATGATCCAAATTTACAATTTTGTTTTACGCAATAGTTTTCGGCTATTTTTCAGACAATTTACCCGTTTTAAAATCTTTTTGAATTTTTACGGAGCCGGTCCGGATCCGCGACCAGGCTCCGGAGCCGGAGGCTCCGGGCCGCAAGATCCGGAACCGGAGCCCGGAGCGGATCCTCCGAAGGGCAGGTGCCGGCTCCGGATACGGAGCCGGAGGCTCCGACCAGGATCCGGAGCTAACATCTCTGATCTTCTGTCACCCCTGTTAATTCGGTTCTTTATCGTCTTATGCTCACCTACATTTTGATATCATGAAACGGTCTTCGGAACCGAACCCTGTCCTGTTTCGATGCGCATCTTTTTTCTTGTCTTCCGGAAGCTGTTCGACAGTTTGATTTACAGAAGGCGCCCGTTTTTATCCCCGTCTGACAAGTCGGTCAAACCGTTTCTTTGTTGCCTTCTGCCTGCCGGGGAATCGCAAAGGTTTCAGAAATCTGATTTCTTTTTTTCGTTCTACCGGGGCTGTATCAAAAACGAAAACGCCTGAACCCGATTTTCGATTCGCATCAACTTTTTTCGCAACCCAACCAACCCAGTGTTCTCTGGCCACAGAAAATTGTTACAGCATAACTTCATTCTTGCAGGATTCTATCAAGTGTTAGTAGTAAAAACTAGATGCAACATTATTACAACTAGTGAGTATGTTTGAACCAAGCAACTCAAGGTCACGTAGATGGGTTTCTCGTGGAGCGTAGCGTGGGTGGTGAGGGTCGTGGGTTGAAAAAGAGGGAAATGCGCCATGATGGCTGACTAGGGTCATTCAGAAGACGGATAGATGCGCGGGCGGTGGAACACTTTCAAATTGTTGGACAATGAATGGGTTCTCTGGAAAGATGGAAGGAAGAATTCATGGAATGATGAAAAAAGTGAGGGCAAGTGCACCTGGTACATTTTGGAGGTTGAAAATTTCGAACCGAGGAAGGAAATTGAAAGTTTGAATGAATACCTTTGGGGAGCGTCAAAATGAACAAATGTGGAAGTCAATTATCTAATTAACAGATGAAGAGAAGTTCAAAGCACATTTTCTAGCGTCGAATTAGGCCGAAAACAGCTTGGTAACGGTTTGCCTTAGATTTGAGGGGTTTTCCCCTTTTTTCGAAATTAACCCTCAAATTTAAGGGATTTCATTTTTTGCAAGAAAATGTTTCCAATGGATGTTTGAAGGTTCGTGCATAGTCATATTACATTGAGAGAGAAAGTTTCGGCACTTTTTGAAATACCCCTCAAATTTGAGGGTTGTCCCTCATTTTTGAGTATTCACTCAAAATTTTAAAATTATCGATTTTTTGACGAAAAACACAATTGACATAATTCCAGATCGATATCAACGGAGCTGACGGTATTTCGAATTAAAGTCAACATGCCATTTTCGGCCAAACAGCCCTCAAATTTGAGGTACATCGCCATTTTGCGCAAAACACTCTTAATTGCATGCAATTACATAAAAACACATAATTAGAACAGAAAGTGTTGACATTCAACTTCTACAAGTTTACAACCGTCCTTGCAGTGCATGCACTTATTGTGGTTTGCTAAAAATACAAAAGATGTTTTGATCTACCCATACTCGTGCACGGTTCCGTTTTACGTACAAAAACAGCTTGAACCACGTCGAAGGGTCAATTGCACTTACTCAATTAAAACCAACAACAATATCAAAACAAACCGTTTTATTAGTCAAATGATCTTGATCAAAAAAGTGCACAATTTCTGCCAGACACTTCCTTCCGTGTATGGCAAAATAATATTTTAAGTTGAATAAACATAATGTTTACAATTAGAGATTACGCAGACCCCGAATTGATCACGTTGTTCGGCCTTACTGACAGTGGGGACCACCGCAGAATCGCTTGGAGCGCTCGACCATGGCGTCGATGAGGTTGTTGACGAAGTCGAAGCCGGTCTTGAGCTGGCCAGTGGCGGTGCCGCTGGTGTCGGCGATGACCTTGCGGCAGCCGACGTTCAGGAGCGAGTCGATGCCGAGGGACTGGCCAGTGGGCTTGTTCCTGATGCAGCTGTTGAGGGCATGGTCGATGGTGGCGGCCCAGTCGTTGACAGGGGTGATCCTGGATTGCATGATTACGGTAATAGAAGTTCAAGATGGATAGCAAAAACTCACAATTGACGCTTAATGTTAGCCACACAAGCATCAACCTTGGATCCGGAGCCACCGATGGCAGGAGCACCACCACGACCGCCATTGATGGCATCATTGATGGCGTCAGCGATGCCGGAGATACGAGACTTGAGGTCGGAACGGGCCTCATCGATGCACGAGCAGGTAGCGGCCTTGGTTTCGGCGAGCTTGGCGGCGCAACCGCCGACGGCAGCGGAATCGCACTTGTTGACGGCTAAAAGTGGATTCATAGATTCAGCATCTGACAAATAGACAAAGGAGTAGACTTACCAACGCAATGCTTGGTATAGTACCCAGGGAAAGGATTGGCGAGGCACTTCTTCGTGGTGAGAGCACGCTTGGGCTTGCGTTCGGCACAGAAGCTCAGACGGCTGTTGATAAGGATGAAGTCGGAGATTGAGTTGATCCTATAACCATGAAAATATCATCAAACATCAAAAAAAGCAAAAAAGTTGTCGTACCAACCGTACCGGTACGACAAAATCGTGCCGGTACGACATCAAAAAACTTCCAAAATGCAAATTCTAAACTTACACAGATTCCTTGGCCTGGAAAGAACCCTCTTCCAAATCCGGGATGTCGGGAATACCGGCAAAGTTGGACAACTTGTTCTTCAAGCAGTATTCAGCCTCCTTGGCGATGGACTTCGAGATCTCGCGACGGATGCACTTCTGATCCTCGGCGGGTGTCGACAGGATAGCCTTGATGGCAGAAGAGGCGAAAGTACGGCAGATCGAGCAATCACGAAGCGGGCCATTACGGTCCCAGGCCTTCGTGTCGAGATCCGACGCCGCCAAAACGCAACGATCCTTGGCGTTGGCTTCGGCGATGGTGGGTGCGAAGCAGGCAGCAGCCGCGGCACGATGATCGTTACGGACCTCGTCCTCGAGGGCGATGTAGTCATTGTCGATGGTCGTTTTCAGGCAGTTGAGGTAGGTCCCGAAGACTTGTCGGGTCTCTGAGGGGTTGGAGCAAGACTGTCCGACGACCGTGCCGACAATGGCACAAAGAGCAAGGAGGGTGAGGCGCGACATGGTTGGCGTCTGAAAAACGCTTCCAAATGAAAGTTACAATAGGCAGTCCGAGCAAAGAGGCAGGTTGAAAAACACGCTTCAGGCGCATAGATCGTGCGATCTATCGACAGTCGCCAGTCAGAGGGCCCCATCAATTCTCCGATATTTTCGTGTACACCATTGCCGTCATGGTGCCTGTGGTGACAGTCAGAGCACCACAGTCAAGTGAAACACGTCACTCTATTCCATCGCCCTGCGCGACGACTTCATCACCATGAACAGCACAATGACCGCAAAAATTGGATGGGAAGTTTCGGCGGACACTGATCGGTGTCATCCGCTATCCCCACCCTATTATCAACCCGAATCCGATCCATTCCATGTGGTCGTCCATCACGGAAGGCGAGCGACCTCGTTTTGCGCATCCCCCTATTGCTCATGGGCATGCTGATTGTGCCACAATGCTCCTCCTTCCTGATATCATCTTTCACAAACTACAATAACAAATCGCCCTAGACTGTTGCGGTGATAAAACGCCTTATCCGCTTGATCGCAGTGAAACAAGCATGGCCGTGGTTTAAACGGGATTTGGCGGATTAGTCACAAACGTAAAGTCAAACCCGTCATTGAGTCATATTCGTGCTTTCAAAGAACAATGCCCTTGGGGCATCGATCTGACTTGAACTGGATTTTCGGAATCAAAGAATCACTGATCAGGCTTTTGAACTTTATAATCCAAAAAGCCATCGCCTTCTCTTTCTGCAAAAACTACAAAATTGATTTTTAAACATATTATTATTTACTGCTGACAGAAAAAAAACGTATCAAAAATATGAAAACAGCACAAAATTAACAAACGCCGACACACGGATGGATATAGGGAAACGACCGAAGTAGCAGCTTATTTGAAAGTTTTTCCTTGGTTGAACTTCTTGCCGTCGAAGTCACCCTCCCAGGCCCAGTACTCGTTGACAAGCTTCTTGGTGGCTTCATCCTTAGGATCAAGCTTCTTCCAGTCGTAGGATTCGTAATCGACCTGCCAGTCGGGGCACAGGGGGAAGACGAGTTCCTGACCGCGCCAGACCCAGACACCGGAGATGGTGGAATCGTTATCTGTGCCGAAGAGAAGAACGTTACCGAAAGCGTGCTTCTTCAGCTTTTCCAAACGCTGGAACATGCCTGAAAGAAGAGAAATCGTCAGAAACGTCGAAGAAGGGAGGTAAAAACAACATACCAGTGATCAAGTTGCAGCTCATGAAAGTAAGAGCAAGCTCCTTGGGGTACTTGTATTCGGAATACCAGATGCTGTAGTGCTCGGTATCGAGGTTCTCCCAGAAGTAGGGGATAGCCTTTGTGATGGTGTCCTCGTTGGAGTAGACGCGCTTCCAGGAATCCATATCGAAGGTTCTGAAAACTTTCATTGAACTTACATTCGAAAAAGAAGTAATAACCAACCCGGCGGGGAGAGCGTTAAGAGGGTCGACGAACTTCGGCGCGGCAGGCTCCTCAGCGGGCTCCTGGGCGGCGGGCTTCTTCTCCTCCTTCTTGGCGGCAGGCTTCTTTTCTTCCTTCTTGGAGGCAGCGGCACCGACGAGCTTCTTGTGGACGGCATCGTTGTACTTGGCAACTTCGGTGGCAAGGGTGACTTCACCGAGGACGGCCTTGACGGCGGCCTGGTTGACGATAGTCTTGAAGTACCGGGTCACGTTGACGAGCTGTTCTTGTTCCTTGGTGGCAAGAACATTCTGGAAGGCGGGCAATAAGGAGAGGGCGACGGCAACATCGGCGTAGGATAGACGCTCGGCAACGAGGAAAGTCTTGGAGACGAGGGCGTCGTTGAGCTGGTGAAGCTTGGCGATAAGCTCTTTGCGAGCAACATCGACGGCGCTGATGTCAACCTTGGCGGCGGACACGGAAGGGAGGACGTAAGCCAGGACGGCGGGGGTCAGGATGCTGGTGGCGTAGACGGCGTATTGGGCGACCTCAGGGGTGTACGCGGATCCGAGGAAGTGGGCAGCGATGGCGTCTTCACCAGCGAGGACGGTCTTGCCATCCTCAACAGCGGGAAGGAAGTTGAGGGTGAGCTTGCCAGCGGGGGCAGCAGCACCAGCAACTTGGGCTTCCTTGCCGGCCAACTTGGCGGCGACGAGGGCCTTCTGGGTGCGGAAGCTAGCGGCGTTTCCGTAAATCTTCTGCAAAGGGAGAAAAGGATGACATATATCCGAGATCGGTGATGAAAATGGAAAAGGGTGATTTCGAAAAGTAACTTACAGCCATAGCGTTCAGCAGGGGTACCACAAGGGAGTAGGATTACCTAAAATACGAGGATATTATATATATTTTCACGTGATGACGCAATATTAATCAACTATCAGTAAGAACGCGTGGCAAGGACGATCGGTGGGTAACTCAAAACTGATGAATTTCGGTTCATTTTTCGCGGAAAAAGTGGCCTCATTGGGGAAATCATGGGTAACTTCACGCCAAATCGACGGAAAACACTGATGGCAAGCTTGTGGAGCGTTCGTAAGGGAGATTAGAAGGACAGCGCGCGATTCTGAAGCGATATTGACAGCCGACTCCTTGTCCAAGGCTGGGGTGACGCTTGCTTTTTTTTCGCTCGGGCGGGGTTTACTGTTACCAAGCATTCGCGGTAGGAGGAACCCTGGTCAGTGTAGATTACACGCGTGTATTGAAGGTGCAAGTGGGGTCCGTGTGCACGCCACGCATTTCGATCCCATTCACGCATCGATTGCCGGAAACCGTCCCCGAAGCCGTGGTGCAATCCGATCCAACTTTAAGCCAGCTAATCAGTGCAGATTGGACAGCCATGGGCGACGCAAAAACACGAAAATCCGCGGTACAATGGCGCTGTGAACATTGCAACAAGTACTTATCGTCGAAGAGGTCCTATCGTGAGCATTTGAATGTTCATACCCAGGAAAGGCCGTTCCAATGTGATCAGTGTGATTATGCTTCAGGTTAGTTATCATTTTCTGTTAAAAAATATATATAAATCTCGACTTTTCAGCGAGTCAAATGACCCTACGACGCCATCGGCTACGATCCCACATATCACGGACAGATTGGGGCTATCCGTGCCCATATTGTTCAGAAACGTACATGGAGCCGGCGAGCTATCAACAACATGTCTCGTAAGTCCTAATTTCGTTAAAATATATATAAATTCTGTAATTTTTCTTGTAAGTGTTCAAGTTTTTAGCCATCGCCACTTTGGTAACTCCTGTACTTTCGGTTGCTCTCACAAATCCTGCAGTTTCGTCTCCAAATCGTCAAAATACTTTCTGGACCATTTAGCGAAACATCTGGTAATCCCTCGTCCAGGGTCCGGCATAAGTATACCCTGCGGCGACGGCAAAACCATCCGCGTGACGGAGTTTCTAATAGACGACGAAATTGGCACTGGTTTTGGGAAGGCGCCATTGGAAGCGACAATACAACGATGTGAGGATGTACTTCAGTATGCGAAACCTCCGAAGGATGCGGATCGAAGTTCTGGTGATAGTGCGAAGCGGAAACCTCCACGTGAGTGCTTTTCCCGTTCATTTTATATATAAATTAGAACTTTTCAGCCCCCGAACGCGCTGTAATCCCTCGAAAATCCAAACGTCGACGTACCATCACTCCGGCAGAACCCTCAACAGTGAAAGCAGAGTTTGTGGAAAGTGTTTCCGAGGATAGTCAATCCTTCGAAGCCGCCAGTTTCAATAGTGACCCGCGTCGTATCATCCCCGGGACAGAAACCAGCTTTGATGATCTTAATCGTGTTGAATTGTTACCAGAAGGCTCGGAAGAGTACTTCCAACTCATGACAGCAGACGGACAACTCCTCGATGAATCACATCAAGTCTATTATGGAGACATGGATGAATACTCCGTCGAAGGATTGTACGACGACCAAATGGGGGAAGAATTCCATCAAGAAGTTCAACATCAAAGCCTACAACAGAACATGCAAGGTCTTTGCGTCCAGCAGATCGATTCAGCACCCTACAAGATGCAAGACTTGTCGAAACCACGACTACCAGACGGCCAAATCGACATCGAATTGGATTAATTGGCTGCATTTGGTGTTTGTTTTTCTTCAGTATTAACAAAATTCTTATTTTATTGTTACAACAGAGCACTAAACCAAAATATCTTTCAGTTACTGTTATAGATTTTACAATGACCTGCCTTTCACCATTCTTTGTTATAGTTTTATTGTTACCTGGCAATTTGTTGACTATTTTTAATAATTTTAAGATCAAAGTGCAAAAAGTGTAACCCCACACATATCGGCGTTTGGAATAAAAGTATTTTCGGTGCAAAATGATGAGCTTTGCAGGCCTAGTGACAACCGTTTGCAACGGGATTTGTTTTAACTTACGAAAAGAAAGCTGAACCTGCCTGACATGTCAATCGGCCAGGCTGGCGATGGAGATGGACAATTGTTCGTTCAAGTGCCTGCGGCTATGCGAGGTAGGTAGGTACCCCCTGAGGTGTGGACGACCGCCGCTCGAGGGCAGTGTGATTGACCCTTGGAGAGTCTGGCTGGCTATAGCTATGTAGGTTGTTGAAAGCCCTGAAAGAGCTGCAGTGACAGCGTAGCAGTGAATTGGCTAGTTGCAGTCCATCTCGAGGACGAGAACGGCAATTTCCGGAAGGGCAAGGCAGTCGAGACTGACTGGCTGGAAAAAAAGTCGGGTTTTTTTGTTCAATAATGAGTTTTATGAGCCCATGGGAAACGGAGACGGAAATTGGTGCCCATAAAAAGCGACTCTAGTGATTTTTTAATGATGCCTGGGTAGAATAGGTATGAAAAAAGTCATAGCACGTGAATATTGACCTCTAAACAGGCCCCTGTTTGGGTTGTTTTTGGCCTGACAATCGAAAACAGTTTTCTCTTTTCGTTTTTGGCAGAGTTCCAGACTGTTTTCAATGTTTTTATCGCGCTTTTACACCTTAAAATCGACCTCACTTTTAGACCCCAAATTGGCATCGCCAAGATCAAACCCATTCCCACCCTTTTTTTCAACCCAGACCGAAACCGTGATCGATTTTCCCACCGCCCAGTTGCTTGCGGCGTTTTGCTTTGCTTTTTCCACCAACGACCACCACAACATTGACAGCCAGGCCGGGCCAGCGGCAGCAAGCCTCTCGCGCCCATTCCGCGGAGCGCCCCCGGCTGGGCTGCCGTTCGGTTTCGCACTTTGCGTGAAATGCAATGAAACGAGACCTCTTCCCGCTTCTTGTCGTCGTCGTCGTCGTCGACCACCACCAGCTCGAGCTTGTTCCTCAAACCCTGTTTCCCCCCTTTTCACGTCCTAGAAATCCCTTAAACGTGCACTTTTTTCACCACCCTACGTCTCTTCACATTGACCTCTCCGTCGCCCGATTTGTGTTCTTCGTTCCTGTTCTGTTGCACAAGACCGATTTTTTGGTCGTTGTCGTTTCGTCTTTCACATACACATTTCAATTTTTGTGATACAGGTCAGCCGGATCGGAATACAAAAAACCGTTCGGTTTTGCATTCTTTCAGCGCGTTTTATGCGTGTTTTATATATTCCAATTGCAATTGCATCTTCTAATTGAAAACCCGTTTCAGGATCGAGCTCGTCCATCCGCCCGCCGACAATCTATCGCTCTCCTCAGCTTGGCCCCCAACCCCAAAACGTCGAAGCTCCCAAAAACACAGTAGAACCATGGCCACGAGCAGCGGGGGCGAGAATCACCGCGTTCGAACGGCGACATTCCACGTTCCGCCGCAGGACGATGAGGACCTTCCCTTCGAATCGATGGATCGGGCCCCGGGAAGGCGGTTTTTGTCCATGTCCGCCGGGGATCATAACCGCGATGCTGTAAGTTTTGCTTTTTATCGTTTTTCCGACATTTTCCATCAACTTTATATATTTTTTATCCCCGCAGATGGTAAAACCGATAATCACGGCACTCCTTGCCCACTTTTTCTCCCATCGGGGTTTAAGTAAACCACTTCCCCACGCTCTCGACCACCAAGGTTGATCGTTATCTAACCCCCGAGACACAGGCCCCCAGATCTCATTAGTCCAGCGATCTTTTGCGGTCGACTGACCACCCATATCGCGATTTGTACATTGTAGAGTGTTCCCTTTTTAGGTCTTTCAACAACTCACTCTCGATACCCTGAATCAGGCTTTCAATAACGACCTACAGATCTTTCAAGGCATCGATGAAGACGTGAGTTATCAACTTTCTTTGCCCTTTTCCAATGTAAAAACTGTCTAAATGTTCCAGGTCCAAGAAATCTGGGCCGATAAGCCCCCCAAGATCATCTCCGGCTACCTCTTTGGTCGTGAACTTGGCAATGGCTCCTACGGCAAAGTCAAGGAAGTCTTTCATTGCGACCGACAGACCAAACACGCCATAAAAATAATCAAAGTACGTCTTTTTTATCCATTATTTGCATTTCGTAATGACTGGCGACAGCCACGAGGACCCAACCCATCTGTTTTGTGTTCAAATTTCGACACATGTCAACCAAAATCCGTTCCCTTTTTGTATAAATAGTTTTAATCAAACTCATTTCCAGGACAAACGCGTCTGCAAGATCCCCAATGGCATCGCCAACGTCCAACGTGAATTCGGTGTCCTCCAAGGCCTGTCCCATCCGAACGTCATACGTCTGATTGACAGTTTCCGGCTCGAAGATCGCGGCAAGCTGTATCTCGTCTTCGAACTATGCGTCACATCCATCCAAGACATCCTCGACAGTATCGGTGATTCAGCCCCGGAAGCAGCCAGTCGATTCACCGAGCCCCAAGCCAGGTTTTATTTCGCTCAATTGGTGGCCGGGCTGGGCTATCTACACGGTCGTGGCATCATTCACAAGGATATAAAGCCCCAGAATTTGCTAGTCACCGCCGATAATGTGCTAAAAATTGCTGATTTCGGCGTAGCTGAGCAGTTCCAGGATCCTGGTAATGATTGGTGCACCCAATCACAGGGTACCCCGGCATTACAGGCTCCTGAAGTCGTCGCTGGCGAGGTGGATCAATTCCGGGGGAAGCCGACGGATATCTGGGCCGCTGGCGTCAGTCTGTATCGCATGGTCGTCGGGACGTATCCCTTTGATGGCAGCGTTTTGATGAAGCTGTTTGATAGTATCATCAAGGATGACCCTGTGATTCCGCCGGAGCTGCACTTATCTGCTGAGTTTTACGACCTACTTAATGGCATGCTGGTCAAGAACCCAGAAGTGAGATTCAGCATTGCTCAAGTTGAAGCCTCTGCCTGGGTGAATGGCCCGACATCGCCAGATGACTTTGTACCGCTCCCAGCCACCGATGTCGATGAGTTCTTCACTGAAAAGTTGGCCGAAGTAACCGACCATCCGGATGATGTCGTCTACGTGGACACAAGCGTCGCCTTCACTGGAACCTACCCGCCAAATGTGGTAGATCGCACCTTCCAGACGCCCTGCAGTGCTCGGAACAACTTTGATGAACGCGACCGTCTCGTCGACTTGACGGCAGAACCCTTTGAAGGCGAAAAACTGGATTTCGATGCCCTTGCTGACGGTCACCCCGCCGAAATCAACGCCAATACCGTCCCATCTCTACAACCGACGCCCCAACCATCGGCCACCCCGTCAGTAACGTCCTCCTCCGCGGCCACGGCGCCACGCAAAAAGTCACGCCTAAAAAGTGGCTTTCTCAACTGTTTTCGGAACCAGAATGCGTCACCCGAATAGACGGCGGCCCTATCACCCACCCGATGACGTCACCCCCCTCCAATTCACTCACTCATCGATTTCGATGGTCAAAACAAGATTCGTTTCTTCCGGCCTTTCTCAATTTCTATATTAGCCTATCTTATAATTGTCGTAAGCTCATTTAAATTGCTCTCTAAATGTTGTTGTTATCTTCCTCACTTGTTTTTGTCGTACTCGCTTTTACCTATAATGCTATCCGATTTGTTTTACGGGTATTTCTTATCTTACATTAATCGTTCGTCGAAGGAAAGGAGAAAAAGAAGAAATGTCGTTATTTTTATCGGATTTGATGGATGTAGCGTTGCTTTTCGCGAAATTACTTAACTTTATTGGAATATTTCGAGTATTTTGATGTAATTTGACGGTTTTAGAAGTCTGTTAACGATGGCTGTCAACGTTTACGCGACGTCGGCGACGACGGAGAATCTGTCGCGACATGAGATGCTGGAATGGGTCAATGATTGCCTGCAGTCCCAGTTTTCGAAGATTGAGGAGCTTCACACGGGCGCGGGATACTGTTTGGTGGGTTCTTGGAATTGAGGGAGTTGTAAAAATTGGTGAAATTTCAGTTTATGGAAGCCCTGTTCCCTGGCGTCGTCCCTATCAAGAAGGTCAAGTGGAATCCGCGCAACGAACTTGAGAAACTCAACAATTGGAAGTTGTTCATGACGGGGCTGAAGGACGTCCAAGTCGATAAGGTCATCCATGTGGAAAAGATGACGAAGGGCAAGTTCCAGGACAACTTTGAGTTCCTTCAATGGTTCAAGAAGTTCTTCGATGCCAACTACGACGGGCATGAGTACAGCCCCATCGATATCCGGCACAATGAGCCTCTGCCTGTCGATCCGAAAGCGCCGGGGATCTCATCGGGAAGTGCCGTCAAGAAGGCGTCGACAACATCGCTGAACAGAAGCGCAGCGGCGAGACCTGCCCCGCCGTCGCTAGCTAATCGCCGCCCCTTGGCCCCGAATCCAGCGACTTCTTCTGTGACGCGCTCCTCGACCAACACGACCCTGGCATCGACGCCGAGGAATGGCGGAGCCGGATCCCGGACCCATCTCCATCAACCCGCCGGGTCCAACAACAATCTCCACAATGCCGTCACCGCCAAGCTCGAAAAGGAGCTCGAAGCAGCCAAAGCCGACATCACCGACTTGTCCGACAGTGTCGCCAGTCTCGAACGTGAACGCGATTTCTACTTTTCAAAGCTCCGCAGCATCGAAGTCATGTGCCAGGATTGCCAGACGTCCGGTGAAGCCCTGGACCACAACAAAGTGCTCGAAATTCTCTACGAAACGGAAGACGGCTTCGCTCCGCCCGAAGACGACCTCTCCGAAAGTCTTGCCGCTTGACGCCGCTCATTCTACCTTTACCAACGCTTTAGCAGTCGCCAGTTTTCGTTAACTACCAATTTTAATTAATATATTTATTCTAAATCTGTAAATTCCACCCATTATTATTACCCAACCCCTTTAAATTGTCACAATTCTATCACAAAACAATGTTCAGTTGTCCGTCCGACTTCAGTTGTACCTTTGTAAAACATAATTTGTTTGTTTAAATTGATGCATTGCTGCATTTTGGTGCTGTCGCTCGTATTCACCTAAGTTTTAGGTGGCGGCGCTCGGTTATCCACACTATCTATAAAAAGCTAACTATTTTCAAGTTGGTCGAGAATATTAGATGGGAAAATGAAAGGAAGGGTGGAAGAAAGGGCGTGAAATTTGAGCTTTTTGTGTGTCCATCGCCATCGGCGGTTTTTTTTCAAAGTTCGAGTTCGAACTTGGACAGTCGATGGTCTCGTAACGATTGTTGATGGAGGAGGCTGCGCGCAGGCTTTGTTAGGGCATGGGCGTGTGCGTAATGGAGTTGGTCAGTCGGTGTGCGCGGTTGGTTGTCTGCGAGCGCATTCGGAGCGGCTGGCGTCGGCGAGATGGTCAGCTTCTGTGGTTTTCGTGGCTTCAGGGAGGATCGGGAGGAGGTTGGAGTTATGATGGAAGTCATTTTGGTTTGGTTTTGGGGGTCAAAAGCCAGACAGATCGCGAGATCGAGCTCGATTGGGACTGTAAGCTTCGCGATCTTTTCCGGTTGTCGTTTTTTTTTGTTTGTCTTTGCTTTTGGTCCTCGATGAGCTAGCTGGCTTCCCTTCCCTCACCATTTTTGGCTGTCCCTTTGCATTTATAGGTCGTCTCGAGGGTCAACATGTCCAAACCTACAGGCAAGCAACTTCCATATATCCAGACCGGCCAGCCTCGCCCCCCGTCCCTTCCCCTGTCGATCGATTTCCGGAAAAGGAGGGGGGTTTTCCATGTTTCTCACTCCCCATCTCTCCTCTTGCTCGTGCGCGGTCGTCGTCGTTGTCGTCGACGTCCACTTCCCTCTTCCCCCCTTCCTTCCTTTGTGGTGTCCGTTCGGGGCGGCTCCGTACTTGCGCGTCGTCGATGTTGGTGAGCTGCTCGACCTTCCGCTGACTCATCCAACCCCACAGCATCGACCCCTTTTCCAACCATCTATCCCCGATGAACTGCCTGCAAAAACCAAAAGCATGAGCCATCCGTCCATCCATCGGAAGAGAATAATTGCGTTCATTCCGACTCCAGCTTCCTTCCCTTCGCTTCCACGCGTAAAAAACGAACGCTTATCTCCCTTCTGTCCAATCTCGGCCGTGAATCACCTTCTTTGAAAGTGTTTCATCTCCCTTTTCCCGGTCCTGCCCCCTTGCCCGACCATTATTTTGTTGTCGGTCGGCCGCCACACGTTTTCCATAAATGTGGAACATTATGTTGCGAGCAGCGTTTTTTCAAGGCCCCCAGCATTCCATAAACACAACAAAAAAGCTCGTGAGGTGCCTTATCAACCCTCGAGAGTATCGCGTCAACTCGAGATTGACCCCTATCGCTCGCCAATACGTGGATTTGCTTTCATTTGAATTGCGGGTTCGTTGATTCTTTCGAAATCTTCCCCCCGACTGCCACCATTCATACTTCTGACGACGATTTTCCCTGGTTTTTTTGGCCTCTTTCGGGTTTTTTCGGCTGACTCAACGCAGCATTCGTTCGGTTCGTCGTTCTCTCTCCCCTTCGTTCCACATTTGGCGCGGTTATTTTTTCGGCTGGCTCCGTCTGCTTCACATTTTCGCGTGTTGAGCAGGCGCTGACGATGGTGGGGAGCTTCGGTAGTATCGATCGAATCCGAGGGGTTGTTCGAGGTCCACGCTACCGTCAACCATTATCGTCGTCGACATCGATGTTGTTTTTGCCGTCTGCGGATTAGGGACGTCGTCTTCGTTCCATCCCGCCGATGCACTGTGCGCAACAACGACAAACCCGCCTCGTGATGGTTTTTCGGCTTTTGCTCCTCGCGCTCTGTCTTCTTTCTGCGTGTTTCAAGATGATTTGCGTGGCCTTGGTGCTTTTTGAATTTCGAATGATCGATGTTTGCCCGCCATTTTTCCCATCTTTAAAGTCAACTTTTTCAGAACTTGTCCTTTCCTCCATCTCGACCACCATGTCCTCCGGTGTCCTAGTCAACCCCGAATGCCAGACGGCCTTCCAGCAGCTGTCCGAGGGCAAGCGCACCCTTCGTTACATCATCTACAAGATCCAGGACAAGGAAATCGTGGTTGAGTCGGCTGTTACCGCTGAAGACGTGAGTTGCTTTCCTTCAAATCCCATTCAATCCATCTAAATTGACCCCTTCCAGCTCTCCCTCGACGTCGATGACTACGAAGACAACTCCAAGTCGGCCTACGACGTCTTCGTCAAGGACCTCAAGACCAAGACCGACGACTTTGCCGACTGCCGTTACGCTGTCTTCGACTTCAAGTTCAGCTGCAACCGCCCCGGTGCCGGCACCTCCAAGATGGACAAGATCATCTTCATCCAGCTGTGTCCCGACGGTGCCTCCATCAAGAAGAAGATGGTCTACGCCTCCTCGGCTTCCGCCATCAAGTCGACCCTCGGCACTGAGAAAATCCTCCAGTTCCAGGTGTCTGATGAGTCCGAAATCGCCCACAAGGAACTCCTCAACAAGCTCACCGAGAAGTACCGCGACAACTAAAGAGTGCCTGCCTTTATCTGTCGTCAGTCTCTGTTGTGCTCTGTTCCCCCTTGTCCAGCCAATGCATATGCGGGAATCTTTTCTGTTTCTTTGTGTGGTTTCTCTCTCTTGTCTCATTTAAGAACCTAAATCCAATCCAAAACAAATGCGCTTGTCTTTGGCGACGATTTTGTGCTTTGCGCACGCACTTTGTGCCCCCCTTTTCTTCTCTCACCACGATTTTGAATGAGTGAGACCACACTTGTCGCGGTGTTGCTTATTCGCGTCTGTGCTGTTTCATTTGTTTAATTTATCAGTTTTTTTATTGCTTATCTATTTTGATGAGTATTAATAAATGAATTAAGTGAACTTGACTTGACTTTTTGATACATTGGGTTGAATTTGCCTTTCAATATCGCAACGATTGAGGGATTGGACGGTTTTAGATCGATATTTTCAGCCATTGCAATGGACCGTCTCCAATTAGAAGCCAAACACCGCAAAGAAAGGCTCAATATCCATTCCAAGACCTGGGGCTCCAAGCTTCCCGAAGACGAGGACCTCATTGACTTGACATATCGCGGCGCTTGGACACTGTCGTCGTGTAAGATCGGTATGTGATGAATTTATATATATTTTTATGGGATGAATAAACTCACTTGAAATATTTGAGAAGGAAACGGCATTCAACAACTTCTCGACCCCAACATCGAGCCCTACTGGCAAAGCGATGGCCCCCAGCCCCATGTTATCACGATCGAATTCCCCGAAAAGACGGCCATCAGCTATGTTTTGATGTATTTGGACTACAAGATTGATGAGTCCTACACCCCCAGCAAGTAAGTTTATCTTTGCCTTGTGTTAGGCATTCGTTTTGGCCTTTGGCGATGACTCATTTATCTGTTTATCTGCCTTGTAAAAACTTTCCATGACTTATCTTCTTTGCAGTATTTTGACGCCGAATTTGCCGCCCAACTATGATTCAGAGTATCTTAATTTCACTACTTTACTGTCTATTTATTTCAAATTCCAATCTAAAATTTAAATTCAGTCCACTTGGACATAGGTATCCCCTATAAGGCTACATAAAACCAAATTTGAAAGACATAATAACACAAAAAAGCTAATTGAAGGGATTTTAGAATCCACATCTACACGGGCTCTTCGGCGCAGGACGTCGAACGCACGAGCACGGCCACATTTGCCGAGCCCAAGGGCTGGGAACTCATCGAGGTGAAGCAACGGTCTGGGACGTCGACGACGCGATGCTTCGTGTTGCAGATTCACATTATTGCGAATCATCAGAATGGGCGGGATACGCATATTCGGTGAGTCGTCTTTGAAAATGTTGGTTTTTCTTTAAAATTGCAATGATTGCCCCTTTCAGAGGCGTGAAAATCATCGGTCCACGTGATGGCAATGAAGGTATGATCGGCGAACTTATTGAAGGGCCAAGCAAAAAGGTCGGAAAGAGCACTAACAACTACGAGATTGAATACACGCCGATTCGGGCGTCGAAGAGGAGATTTGTGTCTGATTTTGAGGGGTTAACGATTCGATGAAACGGGTTTTTTGATTGTTTGTAAGTATCTTTGAACTTTGTGCGTTGCCATTTGAGTGTTTTGATCTGAAATTCCGAATAAACTGTATGTGAAAGGCACTTATGCAAATTATACATCCATGGTATCCACCGTAACCCAACTGGGGGCGGCTCATTTCGGGCCTCGAGGCTATGAAACGGCCTCCAAAGCCAAATATTGACTGACGGATACCGACCCCGCACGAAAGTCGGACCCACGCGATTTCGAACAGGATCTCATCAGCATTGGGCGGCGGGATTGTTATGCCGCCGGACCCATATGCGGTCATCGTCCTCAGCCTGCTCCTGGGGTCGTCGACGATCGCGGTGGGTCTCGTCGGATCCGGGGTGATCCTACTGACCGGATGCCTCAAACGCAAGCACAGCCAGAAGCGTGCCGCCGGCAAGACTGGCACCGCCAATACTGACATCAGCGGGGAAGCCGCGGAGATCAACTCGAGTGGAGGCGCGGTGAAGTCGGGCGGAACCCCTGGGAGTGGTGTCGCTTCGACCCCGGCCAAGCCCATCAAGTCGATCACGCCTGTGGCGGTGACACCGGATAAGCCTGGAGGCAGTGCCAATAGCAAGACGAACCATCGGGTCAAGGGTTCCCATAAAGTGAGTTTCTGACTTCTCTTTCAACGTTCTACAGTACCCCTACCGCAGGGATGCGAAATCCCCCGGGGGAAATCAATTCGGGGGATATCCCCGGGGATTTCCCCGG